>SJYM01004211.1:0-11920 GCA_006410775.1 Tragelaphus imberbis | reverse complement strand
CCCACGACCCCCTCCTCCTCGTCTCCCTCCTCCACCCCGTCTCCCTCTTCCCCCACAGCCAGTACATCAAGGCCTGCAAGACAGGCAACATGGACCAGGCCCTGTCCCTGTGGTTCCTCCTGGGCTGGATCGGCGGAGACTCCTGCAATCTCATTGGCTCCTTCCTCGCTGACCAGCTGCCCCTGCAGGTGGGCCGGTCCCCGGGCAGGGTGGGCTGCCAGGGACAGCCACGGCAGAGGCATCCTTCCGTCTAGTGAGGGCCCCCCCTCTGCCTGCTGCCCCACGTGACAACAGGCTGGTCATTGCCCTCTGGTGGGCCTCAGTATCCCATCTACAAAATGAGCACATCAAACCAGAGGATGGCTGGGGTCAAAGACCCCTTAGCGTCTGAGATGCTAAGATCCTGATGAAGCTTTCAGGGCCTGGGGCCCTGGAAGAGGAAGCTTTTCCCATGGGAAGCCTGGATATCACCCTTCTCCTGTGACTGGGTGGAGCTGAGACTCGCGATCAGGAACCTCTTGTCTTCCCAAGGGGGACCGTGAGTGAGTAACTGCTCCGGGGTCAGGCCAGAATGCAGCCTCCACTTCACTGGCACCCCATTGGTGCTGCCCGGTCATCCCTGCCAGTGTTCCCTCCCTCTGCCCGGCCAGGCACCTGCCAGGCCCTCCCCTACCCGATGTCTAGCTCTGCCAGGTTAGGAATTGCGACCCCCTCTGTTCCAGACCGGAGAAGGCAATGGCACCCCACTCCAGTACTCTTGCCTGGAAAATCCCATGGACGGAGGAGCCTGGTAGGCTGCAGTCCATGGGGTCGCTAGGAGTTGGACACGACTGAGCGACTTCACTTTCACTTTTCACTTTCATGCATTGGAGAAGGAAATGGCAACCCACTCCAGTGTTCTTGCCTGGAGAATCCCAGGGACGGGGGAGCCTGGTGGGCTGCCGTCTCTGGGGTCGCACAGAGTCGGACATGACTGAAGTGACTTAGCAGCAGCAGCAGCCATTCCAGACCTGCAAACGGAAGTCCCGAGAGGTGAAGCTCAGGCTCGCCCGGCCGGCATGAGGCCGAGCTGCCTGGTGCTGGCGTGTGGCCCCCAAGCCTGGGACCGCTGCCAGCGCCCTGGCCCACCCCCTCTTGCAGACCTACACGGCCGTGTACTACGTCCTGGCCGACGTGCTGATGCTGTCTCTATACTTCTATTACAAGTTTAAGAAGCGCCCCTCTCCATGTGAGTACGGGGGCCCCGGTGTCAGGGGCCTGGGGGAGGCCTGGGGGGCTGGAGGAGGCAGTGTCCCATTGCTGGTGACACAGCGAACCCCAGGAAGGCTTCCCCTGGCCTTATCTGACTGCCGCAGCCCAATCCCCTGATGAGCCGAGGGCAGTGAGCACGCCGGGGCAGGAACGCGGGCGTACCCATCGCGCGCAGCCTCCTTCAGTGAGCGCAGCGTCGGCTGTTCTTCTACACCCAGCCTACAGCCCATCGCTGCCCTGAAGTGTTCCCCAGGGTCAGATCCCTGGCTTTACAGGAAACGACCCCGTGGGGCAGGGCTTCACGAGCATGTCCATAGTCTGTAACCCACTTCCTGCCCCCATCGCCCTCACCGAGTCACCTTACAGCCCTAGGAGAAGGGTAGTCTCGTCATGCCCATTCTGCAGATGAGGGACGAAGGCCCAGAGAAGTCAGGTCACTTGCCCCAGGTCACACAGCCACTGAGGGGCAAGGCCAGGACTCAGCCCCACCTGTCTGCCCGCGCTCAGACCCCTCACCTCAGGGTCCCCCTGCTCACGTCCAGGGTCTGCCCCCATCAATTCTCTGCTCTTGTTCATCCTGGGCATGGCGTGCACCACCCCACTGCTGAGAAATGCTGGCTCGGTGGCTGCCCCAAGGGAGGTCTTCCAGGGGCGGACACTCTTGTCTGTGGAGCCGAGCAATAAGGTGAGACGCGGGCGTGAGAGGGCAGAGTGGGGTTGGGGGGCCCATGTGTGGCCACGTGGTCGGGGGGCTCGCTCCCCAGAAGGGAGCTTGGGGCCCTCGCCCTTCACCCTTGGCCTCTGCTGGGCACCGAGCAGCCTCCCCCGCCCTCTCAGCCCTTCACGAAAAAGGAGATCATTGGCTTCGTCATCGGCTCCGTGTCCAGCGCGCTGTACCTGTTCTCCCGGCTGCCTCAGATCCGCACCAACGTGAGCCGCGGGCAGGGTGGCAGGGCCGTGGGCAGGGCCGGCTGGCAGCTTGGTCCCTTGGGTGAAGGACGAACACAGGGGTGCGGGGTCTTCGTGGAGCAGGTCTGGTCCACCCTCACTGTTGGCCTGGGTAACTGAATCCGGTTCTCCAAGCCTCAGTGTCTGCCTCTGAAAACAGACACGAGATGCCGGCCTGCTATCCGGGGTACAGGACCCCTGTGTGCCCCGGGGAGGTAGGAGGTCAGGTGGGAGCGAGAGGTTGAGGGCAGAAGAGGAGACGAGGAGCCAGGGCTGCGGGGGCTTGCTGAGCTGAGCTGGCTTGGGGCTGGGGAGCAGGCAGCTCGGGGCCGGCAGGGTGGTGCAGCCCCAGTCTCCTGCCGACCTGGGCGAGGATGTTGGAATGGGGATGAGGAATCAGGCCCTGGAAGAGACGGTCTGGGCCCCAGGCCTGTGTCGGGCGCTGGTCACACCCTGTGCAGTTGGCTCAGTGTAACAGGGCAGACGGGCACACGGACAGTTACAGTCCAGAGAGACAGGAACACTGTTGGAGATCTCTGACCCTCTCCTCTCCCGCCTCCAGTTCCTGCGGAAGTCAACCCAGGGGATCTCGTACTCACTGTTCGCCTTGGTGATGCTGGGGAACACGCTGTATGGACTGAGCGTGCTGCTCAAAAACCCCGAGGAGGGCCAGAGTGAGGGCAGCTACGTGCTGCATCACCTGCCCTGGCTTGTGGGCAGCCTGGGCGTTCTGCTGCTCGACACCATCGTATCCTTAAGGCTGTGAGGGCGGGTGGGGCAGCTGGGGCTGCAGCAGCCTCCCCTGCACATGATGTCAGCATCCGTGCATCCATCTATCCATCATCCAGCCGTCCTTCCATCCATCCATGCATACATCTGTTCTTCCATCCATCCATCCGTCCATCAATCCTTCTCTCCACCCACATATCCCATCCATCCATCCATCCATCTATCCATCTGTGCAGCCATCCATCCTTCTATCCATCCATGTATCCCATCTATCCATCCATCATCCACCTGTTCTTCTATCCATCCATCCATCCATCTGTGAATCCATCCATCCTTCTATCCATCCACATATCCCATCCATCCGTCCATCCATCCATCCATCTGTGCATCCATCCATCCTTCTATCCATCCACATATCCCATCCATCTATCCATCCATCCATCATCCATCTATCCATCCATCCTTCTATCCATCCACATATCCCATCCATCCATCTATCCATCCATCCATCATCCATCTATCCATCTATCCATCCATCCTTCTATCCATCCACATATCCCATCCATCTATCTATCCATCCATCATCCATCTATCCATCCATCCTTCTATCCATCCACATATCCCATCCATCCAGCCATCCGTGCATCCATCCATCCTTCTGTCCATCCACATATCCCATCCATCTATCCATTAATCCGCCCATCATCCATCTATCCATCCATCCTTCTATCATCCACATATCCCATCCACCCATCCATCTATCCATCTGTGCATCCATCCAGCCTTCTATCCATCCATGCATCAGTCCACCCGTTCAAGAGTCAAACCTCCCATGTGCTGGGCACCCCTGTAGGTACCAGATCCAGTCATGAGCAAGAATAGATGGCCCTTGCCTCAGGGAGCTTACAGCTCAGTGGGGAGGGTGACAGGACACATGTAATCATAAGTAATTAATTGCGGTGCCGAGTACTGTGGAGAAGAACTGTAAGTGTGTGTGACCAGGGGGCTGTCCTGGTTTAGAGGCTCAGCAGAGGCCTCCACGAGTGCCATTTGAACTGTGTCTGAAAGAGAAGGGAGGCAAAGGCAAGGGAGGAATGTTTGTGGCAGCAGTTTGTGCAAAGGCCCTGGGGCTGCTGCTGCTGCTGCTGCTTTCGCTTCAGTCGTGTCCGACTCTGTGCGACCCCATAGATGGCAGCCCACCAGGCTTTCCCGTCCCTGGGATTCTCCAGGCAAGAACACTAGAGTGGGTTGCCATGTCCCTCTCCAATGCATGAAAGTGAAAAGAGAAAGTGAAGTCACTCAGTCGTGACCTACTGGTAGCGACCCCATGGAATGCAGGCCACCAGGCTCCTCAGTCCATGGGATTTTCCAGGCAAGAATACTGGAGTGGCTTGCCATTACCTTCTCCAGGGCATAAATCATCCCATCCAGGCCACAGAAAGGAAAGCTGCACCTTTGGAGACACACGAGAATTAGAAAAACTTGAGTTCCAGTCTTGGCTCCCCTGTGTCCTGCGTGACGCGGAGCACTCCGCATGTCCCCATCACAATGTCTCATCAGGTCGTGGGGCAGTCACATGAGCTGAGGCCTCTGGAAGTCCTCCGCAGTGGACCTCGCACACCGCGCATGCTCAGTGAGGGTTTGAGGGCGGGGGGCCGGGCAGGGCGTTACTTTGATCTCCTTTGGGAGGAAGTAAACGTGGCCCTTGTTTCAGTGTCTGGCATTCGAGGTGGGTGCAAAGAGAGATGAAGAAAAGCTAAGCTCTAGTGTCTCCAGATCCCTGCCCCCCGCCACTGCCACTTGGGGGACCCCCTAGGATGTTGGAGGAGGGGAGGAAGGCCAGATGTTGGGGCTGGGGTCAGAGGAAGCTGCCTGGGGGAGGAAGACCCCGGCACTGGACTTGGCAGATGAGTGGGGTTTGGAGAGGGGGACAAACAGGGGTCGGGCGGCCACGGCTGACCCTTCCCAGCCGGCAGGATGCGGGGCAGGGAGAGAGGGCAGAGGGCATCTCTGAACGGGCCCCCCAGGGCGGGGCCAGCCTGTCTCCACGTGTTGGGCCTTGACGTCGACCCCCAGATCTCTGTCCAGTTCTTCCTGTACCGGCATGCCGCCCCCTCGTCCGAGCGCCAGCCGCTCCTCCCCAGCTGAAAAGGATCGCGGAGCCCGGGCTGGGGGCGGGGCGGTGCCCGGGGCCTCCCGACACCCGCAGGAAGGGAGAAGCGCGCAGTGATGGCGCTGCTTGCCCCCGTCTAGGCCAGGGGAGGGAGGGCGCCGGGGAGCCCAGAACTGCCAGCCTGACCGCACCCCAGCACCCCCAAAGGCTCGTGAGCTGAAGCCCTGGCTGACCACCTCGTCCACGAAAACAGCCCTTGGCCTGGTCACCCCCACTTGGGATTTGTCCTCCCTGGGGCCGGAGGCCACTCTCCCTGGAGCCCTGGGACGGGCTGCAGCGGACACTCACCTCTCAGAGGCCCTGAGGCCCGTGACTCACCTACCTCACTGTCCGTCACCCCCTTGGCACCCCTCACCTCCCAAAGAGGGGCCCAGGTGCACCCAGGCCTGCTCCATCCACTGCACGTGGCCTAGTAAATGATACTCCCAGGCGGCCTGTGGTGGTCTTCCTTCCCCATATGCCAGGCTCTGGGGAACAGGGAGGGATGGGAGTCAGGCCCCAAGTGGGCCTGAAGGCTGGAGTGTGGGAGATCCAGGCCTCAGGGGGCTGTGTCTGCTGGCCTGTCCCTGCCCACCCTCTGGGTTCTTCAACCTGTTTTCTCTGTGACGGCTCCATACCTGGTGGTAAGGACGCAGCGGCGAGAAAAGCCCCTCCAACAGGGGGTCCCCGCTCTGCGGCGCTCATCAAGAAGCAGGACAGTTAAGGTTCAGACCTTGGTTCTGCATCTCAGCTTCCCTGTGCCACACTTACCTCATCTGTGCAATGGGATGATAGGACCACCACTTCACACGTCCTTCTAAGGAGTAAATAAAATGGTGTGGTTATGGCTGTTACCCCAAGTCTGGCGGCAGTAAAAGCTCCATGAAGGTTAGCTTTGGTCATTTTTTGATGGCGGAGGACAATCAGATTCCCCTGGAAATCCGGGAGACCTTCCTGGAGGAGGTGACACGGCAAAAGGATGAGCAGGAGATAACCCTGGGGAAGTAAGGGTGTTGCAGGCGGGAAGGGCGGAGAGGTGGGCAGGGCTTAGCCCAGAGCTCTAGCCCCTCTGCCCCAGCCTCAGTGTGTCTCCCAGACCCTGTCCTGAGTCCACCTCCTCTTGACTGCAACCCCGCAGGGGCCTGGGGGCAAAGCTCCCCTTTGTGCTGGCCCCACACATCGAGCCCTGGCCCGCCCAGGTCCCAGGAGCCATCAGGGTGGGAGGTGCCAGGTGAGGCCAAAGGCTGGTAGGGAGGAGGTGGGCCTCAGCGTGAGCCTGTTTCTCAGCATCTTCCTTCTCCAGCTTCAGAGGATGCCCAGCCCAGTCTGGTGCCACAAATATTTGCCAAAGGCAGTTCTCCTCTCCACCCTGGCCCATGCTGTCCTGGGCACCTGGGGTGGACCAATTTTGGTCCTCACCCTCAAGGAGGGGAGATGGTTGCCAGGCTTGGAGGGAAGGAATGTGGCCAGAAGGTACAAACTCCTGGAGGAATGAGGAGGCAATCCGGGAAGGCTTCCTGGAGGAGTGGCCCTGGAGCAGCGTTGGGAACAGTGTGTGCAAAGGCTGGAGGTGGGAGTTAGGGTGAGGACGGTGGTGGGGGCTGGGCCGGACGCCCAGGCTCGTGGCAGGTGGCTGTATGTGGCGGCGGGGGGCGAGGGGGGTGTGCGGGGGTGTGGTGGGAGAGAAGGGAATTGGGGTCTGGGGAGCCCTTCTGAGGTTCAGCTGGGCGCTGGGGCTAGGGGGCCCCGTCACCTCAGCTCCGTCCTGGACAGGCCTGCAGCTGATGTTAGCTGAGCACATGCTGTGTGGGGGGCTGGCTGTGCCCTCTCCCTCCCCACAACCACCTCGGAGGGAGGTGCAGCCATCGTGGCCATTTTCCAGATGGGAAAACAGGCTCGGAAGAGCTAAGCAGCGTGCCTGGGGCCTGGGGCCTGGGGCCAGAAGCAGTTCCATCTGCGTGAGGCCACTCACTGCAGACACCGCCCCCGGCGGCTATCAGAGGCCCTGCCCTTGGCTGGGGGTCCAGCCCCACCCTTGCCCTTGGGGGCGGCACCACCCTGCTGGGCTCAGGGCCCCTGCCCACTGTCCTGAGCAGCACCTCCCACGCCCACGTGCCAGCTGCTTCAGCGCCCTTTGCAGCCTGTGGCTGGGCTGGTGGCCCCCCAGCCAGAGGACCTGGGGCTCAGTGTGAAGCCGGGTGCGGGCCTGGGCTCGAGCTGGGCTGGGAAGAGGCACAAGCTAGCTCAGCCCCTGCCCTGGGGGCGTGACATAATCCCTTCCTTCTGAGGAACACCCTGTCTGGTGGGGTGATGGCTCTTGCTTGCAGGCACCACCCAGTCTAACGAGAGCTCTGGTTCTTTCTTCCTCAGCGAGTGCGATGGTGGAGACACGGGCATGCCCTGTCTGACGGAGGCCATGGTGGTAGTGGACTCACAAGGCAGGTCTGCCAGGCGAAGGCTCATCAGCGTGTCCACCCAGGGGACGCCCTGGGCTCCTCCCAAAGTGGGTGGACCAGTCTGACCATCAATCAGTTCTACTGCCCAGACTGGGTTGTGCTCACTGGCTGGTGAGGTCCCTGAGGTGAAAGGTCCTGGGTGGACTGCCTGTCTCCCCTGGCTGCATGGCCTTCAGTCCTCGAAGCTAAGAAAAAGCAGAAATCTACAGTCCCCTCTCTTCACCCCTCCTGCTGCACTTGGCTCTCATTGGAGAGGAATGGTGGGACCACAGGGCTCCCTGAAACAGAAGGAGCTGCATGTCCAAGCGTCAACCTCATCAGTTAGCGTGAGCCCCATGGCAGGGAGTGGGGAGCAGCTAAAGAGCCCTGATGGCAGAAAGCGAAGAGGAACTAAAGAGCCGCTTGATGAAGGTGAAAGAGGAAAAAGCTGGTTTACAACTCAACATTCAAAAAGCTAAGATCATGAAATCCGGTCCCATGGCAAATAGTTGGGGAAACAATGGACACAGTGAAAGAATTTATTTGGGCTCCAAAAATCACTGCAGAAGGTGACTGCAGTCATGAAATTAAAGGACTCTTGCTCCTTGGAAGAAAAGCTATGACCAACCTAGACAGCGTATTAAAAAGTAGAGACATTACTTTGCCAACAAATGTCAAGTCCAAACTATGGTTTTTTCAATAGTCATGTATGGATGTGAGAATTGGACCATAAATGAGTGCTGCAGAATCGATGCTTTTGAACTCTGGTGTGAGAGAAGACTCTTGAGAGTCCCTTGGACAGCAAGGAGATCAAACTAGTCAATCCAAAGGAAATACTTAGTGGAAGGACGGATGCTAAAGCTGAAGTTCCAGTCCTTTGGCTACCGGATGCGAAAAGCCAACTCATTGGAAAAGACCCTGATGCTGGGAAAGATTGAAGGCAGGAGGAGAAGGGGACGACAGAGGATGAGATTGTTGGGTGGCATCACTGACTCAATGGACATGAGTCTGAGCAAGCTCTAGGAGATGGTGATGGACAGGGAGGCCTGGCGTGCTGCAGTCCATGGGGTCACAAAGAGTCTGACACAACTGAGCGACTGGACAAGGGAGTGGGAAATGCCTTGTGCTGTGATTAACTCAATCCAGAGGATAACTACGCATCTGTCCCCCAGCCCCGTGCCATCCGACACAGCCACCCACCGGAGGCTCTGCACCCAGCGCACCTGAGTGCTCAAGAGACTTGTTGGCAAGCATTCCCCACCTCCACCAGACCGTATACCAATATCCCCCGTCACCATCATGTCCCCAGGACAGCGGTGAACAAATGAGTGAAGTGAATGCCTGAAACATAGTCCCTCAAGAAGCCTCAAACGGAGAGAGGCACATGACCATCACACAACTGTTGGATTTGTAGTTTTATATATATTTAAATATTTAAATTTTATTTAAGTATGAAAGTGTTGGTCTCTCTGTTGTGTCTGACTCTTTGTGACCCCATTGACTGTAGCCCACCAGGCCCCTCTGTCCGTGGAACTCTCCAGGCAAGAACACTGGAGTGGGTTGCCATTTCCTTCTCTAATGCATGGAAGTGAAAAGTAAAAGTGAAGTCGCTCTATCGTGTCCGACCCTCAGCGACCCCATGGACGGAGGAGCCTGCAGTCCGTGGGATTTTTTTCCAGGCAAGAGTGCTGGAGTGGGTTGCCACTGACTTCTCCACTGACCAGGGATCAAAGCTGTGTCCCCTGCAGAGGGTGTGTGGAGTCCTAAACACTGGCTCGCCAGGGAAGTCCTGCATTTGAACACTAAATGGGTGAGCTGAATGTGAATTTTATCGCAGGAAAGCTATCTGAATAAATACCATGTCAGCTATTTGAAAAAACCTGAGTGGCAAGTTATGGGTTATGAAAACGTATCCTGCAACACTGCTGCTCACACAGTTACTACAAAATACCTGTGTCCAATGCGCATGGGGAATGGGTGGTCAGTTAGGTGCGTGGAGGAAGTGAAGGATTTCATTCATTAGACTTGTCAGAGGCACACACACAGAACATGTGTACGCACACACATGTACACACACAATCATTTAGTCATTCACAAGGAAGGTAGACAACAGTCATGAGTGTGTTCAGGAAGTAATATTTTATTATTTGAAGTAATATTTTAAATTACTTATTTTAAGAAAATAAGAGTAGGAAATTCAAACAAAAATGTTTAAAATACTGCCCCACACTTAAATATCTTTCAGAAAACTTCTTTAAATTATGAGTTTATATAAAATACTATTTGTACTCTGAAATTCCAATCTTTTTAAAAAGCTAGAGTTGAAGTGACAGGAATTATGTCCAAACTTGTAAGATTTTGCTATAGATACTTAAAATAACAAACAATCACTGGTCAGAAGACAAAGTCCCCTCTCGGAGGCACCAGCCAGGGGAGCAGGGTGAGCGAGGGGGCCCGCTACCCTGGGGGCAGGCTGCCTGCCTCTGTCTGTGCTGAGGGCTTAGAGCAAAGGCTGCCCCGGCCCCCCGGGGCTGCAGCGCAGAGGAGCCCAGAGCAGGTCCACAGGCTTGGGCTACCCTCCTGGCGGAAGGGTCCCCTCGGGCCTGCCCTACAGCACAGCGGCTGCTTGCTCCAGGGTCTGCAGGAATGAAGTTCTGAGGACAGTCTTGGAATCTGGGGCTCAGGAAGGGTTCCATCCGAGAGGCTGGCCTGTTAAGGTTGCAGCAAGAGGGCAGTGGAAGGGCCGTGCAGAAGGAATCCCCGAGTCACCCGCCGGAGCCCTCGTGCGAAGCGGAGACCGTCACTGGTGCCAGGCGCACCAGGGCGACTCCGGCGGGGCTGGGATCAGAAGGCGGGCGAGATCAGAAGCCCCGGGCCCAGACCGGGACTCCTGCTGCCCCTCCCTCACCTCAGCGGCCTCCCATCATCCGTCAAATGCCAAGCAAGCACCTAGAGGGGGGCATGCAACACTGCCCCCAAACCCCAGGACTCAGCTACCTGCAGCAGGGGGACCTAGAGAGCCCTCCACCCCCCACAGCCTGTGTACAGCTCCCCCAGCCTAGCGTCCCTCTGGAGGATGCTGGGGGCCTGCTGGCCGCCAAGGTGCCCGCCCCCGCGCTAGCAGGGTCAGGACTGGCCAGGGGGCGGCCCTCAGCCAGGGGCTCACACCGCTCTCCTGCCATTGCTTCCGGCTGCCCCTCGCCAGGGACATCTGGTCTCTGAGCCCGTGGTTCCTCATCACACCAGTCTGACTCAGCGCCAGAAAACAGCAGTGATGGCCCTTCCAGTGACGGAAGATTCTAGACTAGTAAGATCAGGCCTCTCATACATCATGAGTACAGCTTCTGGCTTTCGAGTGTTACTCCTGACCCCGGGACCGAACACCTACCAACAGTGAACCCGCTTGACTGAGCCAGGCATTCTGCCCCAGGAGCCATGAGGGTGTCAGCTTGGCGGCACACCTGGAGGGCTGTCCCTGGCTCCACCCGCCTGGCAGAGCTTGTCGCCCTCCCTCATCTTCTCCACCTGAAGGTCCTTGAAAGGCGCTGCGTACAAGGGTCTCTGGTTCCCTGCCTCCATCTCAGCGGTGCTTTGCACTCAGAGATGCGCCCCCATCTGAGAACTTTATCATCAGACCCAGTGGAGAGAAGCCGGGACTGGTCCGGACAGGTCACGCCTGTGCCCAGGTCTGCCGAAGTGAAAGGGGATGGGGTTGGAGAGCCCCAGCTCTTCAGGACAGGCAGGGCGGGGTCTGTGCAGGGGTGGGGGTCCGGAGAAGCAGCTGGGGCCCTGCAGGGATCCCCCTCCCCTGCTCATTTGCTGTGTGGGCTCCACACTCCCTCCACCCCACCGCCCCTGCGTGGTCGACCCTCCAGCTGGGCAGCCAGAGCCACATGTCCTGGGAAGGCGGGGCAGGCGAGAAAGAACACAAGGCTGACTGCGTCCCAGTTTCTTTTATTTATTTATTATTTTTTTTTCTTTTTTTTTTTTTAAGTATGGAAGCTCAAGTATAAGATGTAGATTTTTTTTAAGCTTTACAAAAAAACAAAATAAAACAAAAACTCCTTTTGCATTCCATAAAAATTGACAGAAAAGCACCTGGCCAGAAGAGCAGGCGGTCTGCAGTCCCCGCCCCCCACCGCGCGGTCTCGAGACCAAGCCGAGGGCCACCTCTCCTTTCTCCTAGAGCTGTCCCCGTGCCCGGCCCGGCCCCCAACCCCAAGCAACTCCCAAACACACGTGAAATCAGATTTCCAGTTTTCTTCTATCTTTCACACACCACAGTTATTTCATAAAATTTTTTTGTTTTACATTTTTTACACCAATGTAACAAAAAGGTGGGAGGGGAGGGAGGCAGACAGACAGTGTATTTTTATGCCTATAAATGGGTGGTGGGGAGAAGGGG
>SJYM01004206.1:18457-29386 GCA_006410775.1 Tragelaphus imberbis | reverse complement strand
GTGTTGTTCAGCCTCCATATGTTGGAATTTTTAATAGTTTTTCTACTGTTATTGAGATCTAATCTTACTGCATTGTGGTCAGAAATGATGCTTGGAATGATTTCAATTTTTCTGAATTTACCAAGGCTTAATTGATGGCCCAGGATGTGATCTATCCTGGAGAAGGTTCCGTGTGTACTTGAGAAAAAGGTGAAATTCATTGTTTTGGCATGAAAGGTTCTATAGATATCAATTAGGTCTAACTGGTCTATTGTATCGTTTAAAGTTTGTGTTTCCTTGTTAATTTTCTGTTTAGTTGATCTATCCATAGGTGTGAGTAGGGTATTAAAGTCTCCGACTATTATTGTGTTATTGTTAATTTCTCCTTTCATACTTGTTAGTATTTGTCTTATATATTGTGTTGCTCCTATGTTGGGTGCATATATATTTATAATTGTTATATCTTCTTCTTGGATTGATCCTTTGATCATCATGTAGTGACCTTCTTTGTCTCTTTTCACAGCCTTTGTCTTAAAGTCTATTTTATCTGATATGAGTATTGCTACTCCTGCTTTCTTTTGGTCCTTATTTGCATGAAAAATCTTTTTCCAGCTCTACACTTTCAGTCTGTATGTGTCCCCTGTTTTGAGGTGGGTCTCTTGTAGACAACATATGTAGGGGTCTTGTTTTTTGTATCCATTTGGCCAGTCTCTGTCTTTTGGTTGAGGCATTCAACCCATTTACGTTTAAGGTAATTATTGATAAGTATGATCCCGTTGCCATTTATTTTATAGTTTTAGGTTCGAGTTTATACACCCTTTTTTATGCTTCCTGTCTAGAGAATGTCCTTTAGTATTTGTTGGAGAGCTGGTTTGGTGTTGCTGAATTCTCTCAGCTTTTGCTTCTCTGTAAAGATTTTGATTTCTCCTTCATATTTGAATGAGATCCTTGCTGGGTACAATAATCTGGGCTGTAGGTTATTTTCTTTCATCACTTTAAGTATGTTTTGCCATTCCCTCCTGGCTTGGAGAGTTTCTATTGAAAGATCAGCTGTTATCCTTATGGGAATTCCATTGTGTGTTATTTGTTGTTTTTCCTTTGGTGCATTTATTATTTGTTCTTTGTGTTTGATCTTTGTTAATTTAATTAATATGTGTCTTGGGGTGTTTTGCCTTGGGTTTATCTTGTTTGGGACTCTCTCTGGGTTTATTGGACTTGTGTGATTATTTCCTTCCCCATTTTAGGGAAGTTTTCAACTATTATCTGCTCTAGTATTTTCTCATGGTCTTTCTTTTTGTCTTCTTCTTCTTGGACTCCTATGATTCGAATGTTGTAGCGTTTAATATTGTCCTGGAGATCTCTGAGATTGTCCTCATTTTTGTTAATTCGTTTTTCTTTTTTTCTCCTCTGATTCACTTATTTCTACCATCCTATCTTCTAATTTACTAATCCTATCTTCTGCCTCTCTTATTCTACTCTTTGTTGCCTCCAGTGTGTTTTTGATCTCATCTATTGCATTATTCATTATATATTGACTCTTTTTTATTTCTTCTAGGTCCTTGTTAAACCTTTCTTGCATCTTCTCAATCCTTGTCTCCAGGCTATTTATCTGTGATTCCATTTTGATTTCAAGATTTTGGATTAATTTCACTATCATAACTTGGAATACTTTATCAGGCAGATTCGCTATTTCTTCCTCTTTTGTTTGGTTTGGTGGTCATTTATCCTGTTCCTTTACCTGCTTGGTATTCCTCTGTCTCTTCATCTTGTTTAAATTGCTGAGTTTGGGGTGTCCTTACTGTATTCTGGCAGTTTGTGGAGTTTTATTTATTGTGGCGTTTCCTCACTGTGTGTGGGTTTGTACGGGTGGCTTGTCAAGGTTTCTTGTTTAGGGAAGCTTGTGTCAGTGTTCTGGTGGGTGGAGCTGTATTTCTTCCCTCTGGAGTGCAATGAAGTGTCCTGTAATGAGTTATGAGATGTCTATGGTTTTGGGGTGACTTTGGGCACCCTGTGTCTTGGAGATCAGGGCTGTGTTCCTGTGTTGCTGGAGAATTTGCTTGGTATGTCTTGCCCTGGAACTTGTTGGCCTTTGTGTGGTGCTTGGTTTCCGTGNAGGGTGGCCTGGCATGCTGCAGTTCATGGGGTCGCAAAGAGTCGGATACGACCTGTCTCTTATACACATCTTTTTTTTTAATTAAAAAGAAAGAAACTATGATCATAAAAAATAGTAAAAATTTATATAGGACTTTCTCTGATATTGTTGTGAGTATTGTGGGTTCAGTTCATTTTCAGCTAGTTCCTTCTTCTGGCTTATATTTCAAGATCTATAGGTCCCTTCCTATGTAGTTGGTACTAACCACGGGGTTCTAGTTTATTGCCTGTCACTTCCAAGACGGTTCCCTCTGTTGACGCTTCTTCTGTTTGCTGGTCTCTTCAGTGTCTGATTTCCGCCATGATACAAAGGGGGTGGTGGTGGACACCTTTTTTTTGTTGTTTGTTTTTTAAGGCTCACTTGTTCAGTGGTGCTGTGGGGAGGAAGGGATGGTGCAAATAAATAACGCTGGCGTGTGCTCGCAGTGGCTCAGCCACACTAGGCCTGCCCCTGCTCACGGCACATGTAGCCTCCCTGCCCAAACTGCTCAGGCTCTAGGTTTCTCTGCCAGGAACCATCCATGGCTGGCCCTGGGCTGCTTGTACCTCCCAGGTCTAAGCTGCTCAGGTTCAGGCACTCGGGTATTCCTCAGAGGCACAGACTCAGTTGGGCCTGTGTTTTGTGCCCTTTCCAGGTCCTAGCAGGTGATGAGTTGTTTGGCAAGCACAGTTGCTGCGACTTATCGCCTCCCCACAGCTCGGTTATCTGGGTGTATAACTGGTGCACCTTCTCAGGTGGATGTTGACCGTCCAAAAGCCCAAGAAGTTTTAGTTAGCAAAGAAGCCTGCTTACACTTTCGTAGATAATGTCTCTCTGGGACTGCGATTGCCCCCTTCTGGCTCTGGCTGCCTGTCACCAGAGGGGACGATCTGCAGCCGACTATCTCTGTACAGTCCTTTGTTCCGTGTGTGGGACTGACGGTGTCTTAGGTTAGGGCTGGCTTTTTGCGTGGTAGATATCTCACAGTCTGGTTTGCGAGCCCAATTTATTTTGCTCAGGTAACGCTCAGGATATTCAGGCCAGATCCTTACTCTAAGTGATGCAGCCCGCGCTGAGCCTCCCTGCTCAGCCCCCGCTTACTAATGGCAGATGCAGGCATCTGCACTGCTTCTCTGCTGGGGTAGTTACTGTAGGGCTTGTAATCTGTGGGTTTTAGTTGTTTATTTATTTTTCCTCCCTGTTATGTTGCTCTCTGTGCTTCCAAGTCTCAGCACAGACTCGGCAGTAAGAGTGTTTCCTGGTATTTGGAAACTTCTCTCTTTTTAAGACTCCCTTCCCAGGACAAAGTTCTGTCCCTCCCTCTTTTGTCTCTTTTTTTGTCTTTTATATTTTTTCCTACCTCCTTTTGAAGGCATTGGGTTGCTTTTCTGGGTGCCTGATGTCCTCTGCTGGCATTCAGAAATTGTTTTGTGGAATTTACTCAGCGTTTAAATGTTCTTTTGATGAATTTGTGGGGAAGAAACTGTTCTCCCCATCCTATTCCTCCACCATCTTAGCTCCTCCCTGGATTTTATATTGTTACAATAGATTTGACAAAAAAGAAGGAGACAGATTAATAGAGTGCTTGCAGTCTTATCAACTTATCAACAAATTGGTACTTGTGGTGGGCACTTGTCATTTACTCTACAAGGATCAAATCACATGCTGCTGCCTTCAACACACTATAAATGGAGTTCAGGGTGGAGCGTGAGGCACACTATTCTTAGGGAAAAACTGAGAAAGGGTTTTTAGATGGTGAGATACTTTCAAGAACTGATTTTATAAGTCAAATTTTTCTCATATCTAGAAAAGCACTAAGTTCCTTCCTGGTGAAATCCGGTCCTTGTGACTAGCAGAAACCTTCTGCAAAAATATATGCTCGATTGCATGAACTCCACTTCCCCTAAATCACATGTATAATGACCTCCCCTCCCCATCTCTTTGGAGCAGCTTCTCAGAGCTATCTGAGATGCTGTCTCTCAGGCTGAAGTCCCCATTATGCTCCAAATAACACTTGCAACCCTCACTTTGTGCTTCTTCTTCTTCTTCTTTTTTTTAATCAGCAGGTCTTTTTCAGTGTTTCTAAGACTAGACACGGAGTACTGTGATAGAAATAAGAGGGTTCCATTCTACCATGAATAATGTAATCAATCATGGCCAAACCTAAAAGTTGTGCTTCAGATGAGATCCAAAATAAGCACTCTTACAGGCAGTAAAGTAAAGTAAAAGGTAATTAACTTATTTCAGAGATGAACTGGTTTATATGTAAAAACACTAAAGACAACAAGAGTTTTTATTCAAATACTGTGCTGCAAAGTTGTAGTCAGAGTGTGAGTTCATGTCTTGTTCCTGATTTTAATGGAAAGCTTGTCAAACTTTCAATGTTGAATATGATGTGAGCTGTGTGTCTAGCACAATCTTAATTATTATATTATAATGCTAAAATACTTTCTTTCTCTTCCAAATTTGATGAAAAAAAATATTTTTACCATGAAAGGATGTTGAATTTCTATACTATCACTGAATAATATAAAGAAGGAAAAAATTTTTAATTCCTTTCATAACAGCATTGATAAGAACAAAATAATTGAGTAAACATAAGTAGGAAGGCAAAAGCTTTGCACATTTAGAACTCCAAAACATCACCAAAAGATGTTAGAGAAAGTACACATAAATGGAAAAATGTTCAAGAACAAGAATATTTCATATTATTAAGACATCAAGATAACCTAAAGATCTACAGATACAATGCAATCTCTGTGAAACCCCCACAAAATTTTTGTAGGCAAAAATAAAAATAAAAAAAATCCATCCTAAAATTCATATGAAATGTCAAGGGACTCGAGATAACCAAAATGATCACAGGTCTTCATTCTAAAACATACTATACAATTTTGGTAATATGAATCATGTGACACTGGCATCAAGACAGACAGACAAGTTGAAGTGGCTGTGATGGTGGAATAGAAAGACACTGAATTCATATCCTCCTATAGGAACACTAAAATTGCAAATATTTTTATTTATTTATTTTTATTTTATTTTATTTTTAACTTTACAATATTCTATTGGTTTTGCCATACATCAACATGCATCCACCATGTTGTTTTTACAAAAGCCAATACACAAGACTCCATAATCATACAAATGTTGGTGAGATTTTAAATATTGCTTTTTTATTATTATTATTGAAACACAGTTACTTTGCAATGGGTTCGTTTCAAGTGCATAGCAAGGTGATTTATTTATAAATATACATATCTATATATGTATAATGCTGGGAGGAATTGGAGGCAGGAGGAAAAGAGAACAACAGAGGATGAGATGGCTGGATGGCATCACCGACTCAATGGATGTGAATTTGAGTGAAGTCTGGAAGTTGGTGATGGACAGGGAGGCCTGGCGTGTTGTAATTCATGGAGTCACACAGAGTCAGACACGACTAAGCGACTGAACTGAACTGAAGTGAATATATACATATATTCTATTTGAGATTCTTTTCCATTTTAGATTACCATTACCATACTAATGTTTCTTTGTAAAAGTGAAGTGATATAACTTGAACCTTCAAAAAATGAATAAACTTGTACAGCTGAAGTATATCATAACACGTGAGTCAAAGCTACAACACATTAACACTATCTTCACAAAAGAGGTAAATAAATAATATCACAAATAATTTTTTTCATCTACATGAAAAAACATATCACAGACAACTCATTTGAAAGAAACTGAGTTAGAAGCCCTAGGTTGAAAGTTTGTACGGGAACTTCATTCTGGAGTTATAGGTCCGGGACATACTTTATGGGAGAAGTACGTGTGTTGCGAGGCAAGTAAATCAGTAAACCTATCGACTTCAATTTGCTTCTCTATAAATTGGGAACAATGATAAAGAAACTACCAGTTTTGGTTGTGGATAAATCAACTGAAGTGCATGTGCCTGATGAATGTGCCTATATAAAGGGCTCATATAAGGTACATATATGAACCAGATATACAGAGCAACAGCTTTGGAAATTGACCATTTGCTTTTCTGTTGAGATTTGCAAGAGATGTTTACTCTTGTTTCAAATGGCTCCTCAAGTCTTTGTATAAAAATCAAAATGTTTTCTTTTTTTACTCAATAAAAAATGTGAGCCATAGGGATATTTAAGAAAAAAAGAGCAAATTAAGAGTAATTTCAAAATTTCTGCTTTATCTTCTCTATTACAAAGAGAATTAGAGAGTGTAAAATATTCTTTCCTTCTTTTGTCAATGACACTCATTTTGCTTTTGATAAATCCATAGTGCAGGGGGAAATTTAGCTATTATTCCCTCCTTCAACTCCCTCTTCACCATGCATTTACCCAATGTTTCTATCCAATGTTTGCATTACCACAGGGTAAATAAAAATGGAAGAAAAAAATGAAATTAAGGTCCTATAGAAAAGCCAATTTCATCAGAGTAACATATGAGAAATCTGAAAAAACAGCAGTAAGACTCTGGAGAAAAACTTCTTATTCTACAATCATCAAACTGTGGATTTAATGTTCTTTTCATTGCCTATTCTGAACCTATTAACAATGGAACTTTGGCAGTGTATATTAAAATATCAGTATGTTTAAAATAATGCCTAGCCAAGATTAAGAAATCAACAAGTGTTAGTTCCTGGATCTCTCTCTCTCTCTTTTAATGATCTACAAAATTTCTTACTTTTCGTTCACACTTTACAACAGGTGCAGCCATCTGAATGTATATAAACAATCACTTTCTTGGCACCATGAACAGCCTGAGTCACTCTCCTCTTCAACAAACTCCTCGTGGCATTTTTCACCTCTGTGTTTCTCATTGTGTAAATGATAGGATTTAACATGGGAGTGAGGATTGTAAAAAACATAGCCACAAATTTTTCCACAGGGTAGGTGACCACAGGACACATATAGGTAAATATACAGGGACCAAAAAAGAGCACCACTACCGTGAAATTGGAGCCACAGGTAGAGAGGGCTTTGTGTCCTGCTTCAGAGCTATGGGATTTCAAAGAGTGCAGGATGACTCTGTAGGAGATGAGGAGCATGATTTAAAAAAACAAACAAACAAACAAACAAAACAAAACTAAGGACATTCCTGCAGTTTTAGCTGCCACCATAATGCCAAGCTTGTAAATGTTAGGGCAGGCGAGTTCCAACAGTGAGAAGAAATCACACATGAAATGATCAATGATGTTGAGATCAGAGAAGGTCAACTTGACAATGAAAAGAATGTGCACGGTGGCATGCAGGATGCCCCCAATCCAGGCCACCATCACTAGGAGCTGGCAGAGCCCATTTCTCATGATGGTCGTGTAGTGCAGTGGCATGCAGATGGCCACGTAGCAGTCATAGGACATGGAAATAAGAAGGATGATCTCTGAACCTCCCATTATGTGTTCCGGAAAGATCTGAATCAGTCAGCCACTCCAGGAGATAGTTCTCCTCTGGTACAGCAGGTCAAAGATCAGTTTGAGGGTGGTGACAGAGGTGAAGATGCCATCTATGAAGGATAAGTGAGTGAGAAAGAAATACATGGGAGCATAAAGTGTGGGGCTGAAGGAGATGGTGACGACAATGAGCAGGTTGGCCAACACAGTAGACAGGAAAATGACCAAAAAGACAATGAAGAGCATTTTCTGCAAGTGTAGATTCTGTGTGAGTCCCAAGAGAATAAATTCAGTCACATTGTTGGGAGGTGTGAGGACATCCATTTAGGAAGTAAGAGTTTCCTATGACCTGAATTATCTACAAATAAGTAAAATAATAATAAATAAATACAACAATACCAATTAACCATTAAAAAAATTTGAACTCAATTTCTTACAATAAAGAAATAATGATCATTTTACTGTGGAGCATGTTCTTGTCACTTTTGTCTCAGTTCTTGATTCAAGTCATTTAGATTTTTTTCCAAGATGATCTCCATCTCTACAGACACCTAGCACCTGTCACCTGTTAAACATCCATAGAACAATGTTTGGTGTGTAATATATTGAGAAATCAGTGTTCTGTCTACATGAGACCTATATTCTTCTATTATTTCAGTGCAAAGCAATTCTACAAAGTCATCTCAGTGCCTCATGAGCACTCCTATCTGTCAATCAGCTTACAAATTATAATTTTCAGATGTATGTTGTAAGTTGAGAAGTGCTGCTGCAGCTGGTAAGTCAGTTCAGTCGTGTCCAACTCTATGTGACCCCATAGACGGTAACCCACCAGGCTTCCCCATCCCTGGGATTCTACAGGCAAGAACACTGGAGTGGGTGGCCATTTCCTTCTCCAATGCATGAAAATGAAAAGTGAAAGTGAAGTCGCTCAGTTGTGTCTATCCCTTTGCAACCCCATGAAATGCAAACCACCAGGCTACTCCAACAATGGGATTTTCCAGGCAAGAACACTGGAGTGGGGTGCCATTGCCTTCTCCCTGAGAAGTGCTACACACAGGAAAAAGCAGAGACATTACTTTGCCAACAAAGGTCCATCTAGTCAAGTCTATGGTTTTTCAAGTGGTCATGTATGAATGTGAGAGTTGGACTGTGAAGAAGGGTGAGCAACAAAGAATTGATGCTTTTGAACTGTGGTGTTGGAGAAGACTCTTGAGAGCCCCTTGCACTTGAGGGAAATCCAACCAGTCCATCCTAAAGGAGATCAGTCCTTGGTGTTCATTAAAAGGACTGATGATGAACCTGAAATTCCAATGCTTTGGTCACCTCATGAGAAGATTTGACTCACTGGAAAAGACCATGATGCTGGGAGGGATTGGGGGCAGGAGGAGAAGGGGACAACAGAGGATGAGATGGCTGGATGGCATCACCGACTCAGTGGACATGAGTTTGGGTAAACACCATGAGTTGATGATGGACAGGGAAACCTGGCATGCTGCATTCATGGGATCACAAAGAGTTGGATACAACAAAGTGACTGAACTGAACTGAACTGAACACACAGCTAAGAGTTATTTTCTGTTCCATGTGAATTTACATTTGAACCCTCAGCTCTAACTGTGAAAAGACATATAACATTGACAAGTATTTATCAGAAGCATTGAATATAGGGAAATATATATGCCACTGATGGCACATTACACTTGGAACCATCAAGAACATAAAAGTTTTAAGCTCTGTTTCTGCTCTTAACCACGCATGCCTGCATGCTAAGTCACTTCAGTCGCCTCTAACTCTTTGTGACTGTATACTATAGCTCATCAGGCTCCTCTGTCCATGTGATTCTCCAGGCAAGAATACTAGAGTGGGTTGACATGCCCTTCTCCAGGAGATCTTACCAATCCAGGGACTGAACTTGCATCTCTTATGTCTCCTGAATTGGCAGGTGGATTCTTTAACACTAGCACCATTTGGGATTCTTATCATAGAATCTGCTACTATGGCTTCAGTGCATGAAACCTATTAGGTGATAAGCAAATATTTGATAAATTGCTATTCACCATGGGCAAATAGGATCCTCAAGAGGAAAAAATGTCAACCCCCTGTAGTATTCTTGCCTGTAGAATCCCACGGACAGAGAAGCCTGGCAGTCTATAGTCATGGAGATGCAAAGAGTGGAACACGACTGAAAGACTAATATGAATGGAAAAATTATTACTATTTTCCCTGACCATAAACCTAGAAGGATTTCAAGTGCTCTTTTTTTCCTGCTGGAGAGTGAAAAAGTTGGCTTAAAGCTCAGCATTCAGAAAACGAAAATCATGGCATCCAGTCCCATCACTTCATGGGAAATAGATGGGGAAATAGTGGCTTACTTTATTTTGTGGGGCTCCAAAATCACTGCAGTCAGTCACTGTAGCCATTAAATAAAAAGACACTTATTCCTTGGAAGGAAAGTTACGACCAACCTAGACAGTATATTAAAAAGCAGAGACATCCCTTTGCCAATAAAGGTCCATCTAGTTAAGGCTATGGTTTTTCCACTAGTCATGTATGGATGTGAGAACTGGACTATAAAGAAATCTGAGCATCTAAGAATTGATGCTTTGGATCTGTGGTATTGGAGAAGACTCTTGAGAGTCCCCTAGACTGCAAGGAGATCCAACCAGTCCATGCTAAAGGAGATCAGTCTTAGGTGTTCTTTGGAAGGACTGATGCTAAAGCTGAAACTCCAATACTTTGGCGACCTCCTATGAAGAGCTGACCCTTTGGAAAACACTCTGATTCTGGAAGGGATTGGGGGCAGCAGAAGAAAGGGACGGCAGAGGATGAGATGGCTGGATGACATCAACGACTCGATTGACGTGAGTTTGAGTGAACTCTGGGAGTTGGTAATGGACAGGAAGGATTGGTGTGCTGCAATTCATGGGGTCGCAAAGAGTCGGATACGACTGTGTGACTGAATTGAACTGATCAGATCAGATCAGATCAGATCAGATCAGTCGCTCAGTCGTGTCCGACTCTTTGCGACCCCATGAACCGCAGCACGCCAGGCCTCCCTGTCCATCACCAGCTCCCAGAGATCACCCAGACTCATACCCATAGAGTCAGTTATGCCATCCAGCCATCTCATCCTCTGTCGTCCCCTTCTCCTCTTGCCCTCAATCCCTCCCAGCATCAGAGTCTTCTTCAATGAGTCAATTCTTCGCATGAGGTGGCCAAAATACTGGAGTTTCAGCTTTAGCATCATTCCTTCTAAAGAAATTCCAGGATTGATCTCCTTCAGAATGGACTGGTTGGATATTCTTGCAGTCCAAGGGACTCTCAAGAGTCTTCTCCAACACCACAGTTCAAAAGCGTCAATTCTTCGGCGCTCAGCCTTCTTCACAGTCCAGCTCTCACATCCATACATGACCACAGGAAA
>SJYM01004203.1:2577-19618 GCA_006410775.1 Tragelaphus imberbis | reverse complement strand
TGTGTATAAGAGACAGATACAATGTTAAAGAAAAGAAAAAAAGAAAGAAAAAAAAGGGTCACAAAAGTTATAAAAAATATATACATATGAAGTTTGGTTTTTGTTTTGTTTTTTTTCTTTTAAAAAGGGTCTTTTAATTTATTTATTTATATATTTTTTACAAAGTAATAGTAGGTTATAAAAGTGAAAATTAAAGGAGTATTAGAGGATTAAAAATTTTTTAAAAAAATATTAATAAAAAAGAAAGAATGATGGTAAATATAGTAAAAATATATATAGGACTTTCTCTGATATTGTTGTGGGTATTGTGGGTTCAGTTCATTTTCGGCTAGTTCCTTGTTCCGGCTTAAATTTCTCAAGATCTATAGGTCCTTCCTATGTAGCTGGTACTAACCACGGGGTTTTAGTTTATTGCCTTTCGCTTCCACGGCGGTTCCCTTTGTTATAGCTTCTTCTGTTTGCTGGTCTATTCAGTGTCTGATTTCCACCCTGATACAAAGGGGGCGGTGGTGGACACCCCCCCCTTTTTTTTTTAGGCCCACTTGTTCAATCGGGCTGTGGGAAGGGAGGGACGCTGCAAATAAATAACACCTGCGTGTGCTCTCAGTGGCTCAGCCACACTGGGCTTGCCCCCACTCACGGCGCGTGTAGCCTCCCTGCCCTCTGCTCAGGCTCTAGGGAACCATCCGCGGCCGGCCCTGGGCTGCTTGCCCCTCCCAGGTCTAAGCTGCTCAAGTTTAGGTACTCCGGCAGTCCTCAGAGGCCCAGGCTTGGTTGGGCCTGCGTTTTGTGCCCTTTGCAGGTTCCAGCAGTGCAGGTGATGAGGTGTTTAGCAAGCGCAGCTTCTGCGACTTATTGCCTCCCCACCACTCGGTTTTCTAGGTGTACAACCGGCGCACCTTCTCAGGCGGATGTTGACCGACCAGAGCCCCAAGAAGTCTTAGTTAGCAAAGAAGCCTGCTTACAGTTTTGTAGATAATGTCTCTCTGGGGCTGCAATTGCCCCTCTCTGGCTCTGGCTGCCTGTCACCGGAAGGGAATGGTCTGTAGCTGGCTATCTCTGTACAGTCCGTTGTTCTGTGTGCGGGCCTGGTGGTGTCTTAGGTTAGGGCTGGCTTTTCGTGTGGTAGATATCCCACAGTCTGGTTTGCTAGCCCAAATTATTTCGCTCAGGTAGTGCTCGGGATATTCAGGCCAGTCCTTACTCTAAGCGATGCAGTCCGCGCTGCACCTCCCTGCCCAGCCCCCGCTTGCTAATGGCGGATGCAGGCGTTTGTGCTGCTTCTCCGCTGGGGAAGTTATCATAGGGCTTGTAATCTGTGGGTTTTAATTGTTTATTTATTTTTCCTCCCTGTTATGTTGCCCTCTGTGCTTCCTAGGCTCGGCACAGACTCGACAGTGAGAATGTTTCCTGGTGTTTGGAAACTTCTCTCTTTTTAAGACTCCCTTCCCTGGACAGAGGTCCATCCCTCCCTCTTTTGTCTCTTTTTTGTCTTTTATATTTTTTCCTACCTCCTTTAGAAGGCAATGAGTTGCTTTTCTGGGTGNTATTTATATATTTTTTACAAAGTAATAGTAGGTTATAAAAGTGAAAATTAAAGGAGTATTAGAGGATTAAAAATTTTTTAAAAAAATATTAATAAAAAAGAAAGAATGATGGTAAATATAGTAAAAATATATATAGGACTTTCTCTGATATTGTTGTGGGTATTGTGGGTTCAGTTCATTTTCGGCTAGTTCCTTGTTCCGGCTTAAATTTCTCAAGATCTATAGGTCCTTCCTATGTAGCTGGTACTAACCACGGGGTTTTAGTTTATTGCCTTTCGCTTCCACGGCGGTTCCCTTTGTTATAGCTTCTTCTGTTTGCTGGTCTATTCAGTGTCTGATTTCCACCCTGATACAAAGGGGGCGGTGGTGGACACCCCCCCCTTTTTTTTTTAGGCCCACTTGTTCAATCGGGCTGTGGGAAGGGAGGGACGCTGCAAATAAATAACACCTGCGTGTGCTCTCAGTGGCTCAGCCACACTGGGCTTGCCCCCACTCACGGCGCGTGTAGCCTCCCTGCCCTCTGCTCAGGCTCTAGGGAACCATCCGCGGCCGGCCCTGGGCTGCTTGCCCCTCCCAGGTCTAAGCTGCTCAAGTTTAGGTACTCCGGCAGTCCTCAGAGGCCCAGGCTTGGTTGGGCCTGCGTTTTGTGCCCTTTGCAGGTTCCAGCAGTGCAGGTGATGAGGTGTTTAGCAAGCGCAGCTTCTGCGACTTATTGCCTCCCCACCACTCGGTTTTCTAGGTGTACAACCGGCGCACCTTCTCAGGCGGATGTTGACCGACCAGAGCCCCAAGAAGTCTTAGTTAGCAAAGAAGCCTGCTTACAGTTTTGTAGATAATGTCTCTCTGGGGCTGCAATTGCCCCTCTCTGGCTCTGGCTGCCTGTCACCGGAAGGGAATGGTCTGTAGCTGGCTATCTCTGTACAGTCCGTTGTTCTGTGTGCGGGCCTGGTGGTGTCTTAGGTTAGGGCTGGCTTTTCGTGTGGTAGATATCCCACAGTCTGGTTTGCTAGCCCAAATTATTTCGCTCAGGTAGTGCTCGGGATATTCAGGCCAGTCCTTACTCTAAGCGATGCAGTCCGCGCTGCACCTCCCTGCCCAGCCCCCGCTTGCTAATGGCGGATGCAGGCGTTTGTGCTGCTTCTCCGCTGGGGAAGTTATCATAGGGCTTGTAATCTGTGGGTTTTAATTGTTTATTTATTTTTCCTCCCTGTTATGTTGCCCTCTGTGCTTCCTAGGCTCGGCACAGACTCGACAGTGAGAATGTTTCCTGGTGTTTGGAAACTTCTCTCTTTTTAAGACTCCCTTCCCTGGACAGAGGTCCATCCCTCCCTCTTTTGTCTCTTTTTTGTCTTTTATATTTTTTCCTACCTCCTTTAGAAGGCAATGAGTTGCTTTTCTGGGTGTCCTCTGCTGGCATTCAGAAGTTGTTTTGTGGAATTTACTCGGCGTTTAAATGTTCTCTTGATGAATTTGTGGAGGAGAAAGTGTTCTCCCTGTCCTATTCCTCCGCCATCTTAGCTCCTTCTCCCCAATTGTTGTTTTCATTATTAGGGTAGAGAGTGAGATCTCCTACTAAACCATCTTGCTGACATTACTCTCTTTATACATTTTAGAATCCGTTTGTCACTTTCTACAAACTTCCCACTGGCATATGAGTCAGGATTTCCTTGAAACTGAAGATCAATAGAATTGAAATCTTAGCAATATTAAGTCTTTCAATATAGAATCATGGTGTATGTCTCCATTTATTTATGAATTTTATGTCTCTCAGAAATTAATGTTTTGTAGTTTTCATCATACAGATCTTGCATGTATTTTATTAATTCTGTACCACAACATGTTTTTGGTGCTGTTCTGGATGATGAATGAAAGTAGTAGTCACTCAGTTGTGTCCAACTCTTTGTGACCCCATGGGCTGTACTCCACCAGAATCCTGTCTCCATAGACTTCTCTATGCAAGAGTAGTGGAGTGGGTAACCATTCCCTTCTCCAGGGGATCTTCCCAACCGAGGGATTGAACCTGGGCCTCCTACATTGCAGGCAGCTTCTTTACCATCTGAGCCACCAGGGAAACTCCATTATGCATGATATTGTACTTCAGTTTCCAATTGTTTGTTTCCAGTATGTCAAATAATCTTGATTTTTATACATTGATTTTTATTTTGGAAATATATTCAACTCATATGCATAATCGTGTTTTTGTAGATTCCTAGGGTTTTCACTGTATATTATATTTTACTCTGTATATTTAATGTTTTCTCTGAATGAAAAGAATTTGAATTCTTCTCTTCCAACTGTACTTTGTGTTTATTTTTTCTTGACTTATTGTAGTTCTGAGAGCTTCCAGTCCTATAGAAATAGAAAGCATAGGCCTCTTTGCCTTATCCTTAATCATAGGGGGAAAAACTCAGTCTCTTCTTTAAATGCAATGTTAGCTAAAGTCTGCCTTGTTATTTTTGGTGCCTTTTAGTAGTTTGAGGAAATTTTCTTCTATTGCTACTGTACTGAAAGGCTTAATGAATTTTGAATGTTTTCAGTTTCTTTACTGCATATTTTGATATTCGATAAACACTATTAACTGTTTCAGTTATGCTAAGTACCAGTCATATCAAACTATGAACTTCTCTTCCCTTGGCAATGCTTGCAATGGAAAGCAGTAGCTGTATTTCGTGACTAAATTCCTCAGCAAAAATTTTACAAAAATGTTGACAGACTCTGAGGTAGACGGAGTGTGGTGGAAAACAGAGTAACATTCCGCTGAAATTGCTTGTAAAACAGGCACTGTCCCTGTGAAACGTGATATGTACATGGCCCCACCCTTTCTAACTTGAGCCAAAATACTTCCCTCCCTCTTGAGACTCTCTTATTATTCTGTGAGGAATAGTGACCTCATTACTAATTCAGAGCTTACCGGGCCTGTCTGCTTTCTGCCTTTCTTTCCAAAATTTAGCTGCCTTATCTATAGCTCATTCAGCAAATTGTTAATTAGGTACTAGTTTATCAGTGTAAGGAAATATTTACCAATTGGGAATTGAATGCAAAACAAACAAAAAACCTACCATACTAGAGTGAGTTTCCTGAGGTAAATGTGAGCCTTAAAGAATATGCAGATTTATAGCAGTTTATCTTGGGAAGCAGTACAATACCTTCAAATGTGGAGTTTACCAAGCACTCATGTACATGAAGAAATAAAATAACAGTGCTGAAGTAAAAGACACTTAACTGACAGCTGAGAATATCAATCCAAAATAAGCCATGAAAAAGAAACAAAATGAAGGTATATTTTAAAGTTCTTAGGCAGGTTGGATTATTATTTCAAAAGCCTCCAAGAATTTCTAGCAAGTTTTAAGACTGTTCATTCCTGGTGACTCACATGCAAAAGAAATGGCTCTTCTTGAATAATACCTGTTTGAACTTCTTATTCTTCTATGAAAAATAAGATTATGCATAAAATTTTTTTTTGGCTATTGAAATTATTCTGCTCGTTTTTACCATCACTGTTGTAGTGTGCAGTCCTAACTGGCTGAAGAATTTTATTCAGGCTTCCACATATTATTGAGAGTTCCCTGTGCTTATGCAGCTGGATCTTTTTGGCTATCCATTCTAAATATAGTAGGGTGCACCTGTTCATTCCAAACTTCTAATATCCTTTCCCTCTATCCTTATCCCCAGCAACAATAGTTTGTTCTCTAAATCTGTGAGTCTCTGTTTTGCAAATAAGGTCATTTGTATCATGTCTTCTCAGATTCTTCATATAAGACATGTTATGTTTTTGTTACTCTAAGTTATATTACTCAGTATGACAGTCTCTAGGTCCATCCATTTTCTGCAGCCTCTTTCTACTCTTGAGTGTCTCTGTACTGTTTCCACTATTTCCTTTCCTTCTCCACTTGAGGAAAAGGCAAGCTCCTTCTAGGCCACAATCTCTGGGCCAGTTGCACAACCAGCCCCACACTGCTGCTGCCTCTATGAACTTATCCCTGCCTTTCTCTCCCCCATCAGTGCCTCCTGTCTGCTTCTTGACTTGACCAAGTGTGCTCCTGCAGCAGGGCCTCTGCACGTGGAGTCCTCCCAACCTGGAAGGTTCTTCCTCCAGTGGCTGCATGATTCGTTCCCTCATCCTCAGGTGCCTTTGAGTATCACAGGGAAGATTTCCCCAGACTCTTGAGAACTCCTATCAAAGCATTCTGCCTCCATCCTCCCCCCAAGGCCCTCTGTTTTCTTCCCCGGCTTCATCTTCGTCCAGAGTGCCTCTTCCCATGGGGTCACTGTCTTTCACTCCCTCTTAGGTGATGAAGAGCTGCAGGAGAGCGAGAGCTATGGTGTGTGCTGTTGCATCCCAGGACTAGGAGAGGGCCCAGCATTTGGTAGACGTTGCACAATGTTTATTAGACTAATGGCAGGAATATTCCATTTCTCTGGAGTCAATAAAAAAGGATATTTTTAGTTCTATTTACTATAGATGTGCTTATGAATATTGCCTGGGATTAAATAAATAAGGTAAACATTTGAAATGTTTGATCAGAATCAAGTAGCTTTTGGCTGGAGGCACCTGGCTGTTCTTTCTCTGAGTCACCTTCAGGTTTACTGGACACCTGATATGAAGTTGAGACACAAGGTGTGACCACAATCAGAACCCTATACCAAATAGGATTCACATCTGGTAACTGCTCTTGGCAAAGAGGCACTGAGTACTGAGCTGCAGTGTCAGCTGACTTCCATGGAGCCCTTCCTCACCATGGCTCCTGCTGCCTGGGTGCCACTGCCCTGAAGATCACCCCATGAGGGGCTCAGGTAGCTGCAGATGTGTCTCAAAGGTTCCTGGTCAGGAAGGTGAACACCCCAAGGCCCAGGCTGCACATGCTTGCTCTTTGTCTTCGGTGGCAGGACTTCTGTGTGGTGGGACCCCTGTCCATGTATCCCATGCCTCCTGTCCTTCAGAAGACACTGCCCCCAATGCCCTCTGCAGCCCTGTGAGGAGATGAGTCAGGACTTGGAGTGCTGAGTTGCAGGTAGCTGCTAGGGATCCAGCCCAGTGCCCTTCCAAGGGTGCCACAGGATCCTCTGAGATGTCCCCAGATTGTGGGGATATTTGGTGACTTCAGGGTGAAGACATGGGCAGAGTCAATGGAATACAGCATNTAATGTCTCTCTGGGGCTGCAATTGCCCCTCTCTGGCTCTGGCTGCCTGTCACCGGAAGGGAATGGTCTGTAGCTGGCTATCTCTGTACAGTCCGTTGTTCTGTGTGCGGGCCTGGTGGTGTCTTAGGTTAGGGCTGGCTTTTCGTGTGGTAGATATCCCACAGTCTGGTTTGCTAGCCCAAATTATTTCGCTCAGGTAGTGCTCGGGATATTCAGGCCAGTCCTTACTCTAAGCGATGCAGTCCGCGCTGCACCTCCCTGCCCAGCCCCCGCTTGCTAATGGCGGATGCAGGCGTTTGTGCTGCTTCTCCGCTGGGGAAGTTATCATAGGGCTTGTAATCTGTGGGTTTTAATTGTTTATTTATTTTTCCTCCCTGTTATGTTGCCCTCTGTGCTTCCTAGGCTCGGCACAGACTCGACAGTGAGAATGTTTCCTGGTGTTTGGAAACTTCTCTCTTTTTAAGACTCCCTTCCCTGGACAGAGGTCCATCCCTCCCTCTTTTGTCTCTTTTTTGTCTTTTATATTTTTTCCTACCTCCTTTAGAAGGCAATGAGTTGCTTTTCTGGGTGTCCTCTGCTGGCATTCAGAAGTTGTTTTGTGGAATTTACTCGGCGTTTAAATGTTCTCTTGATGAATTTGTGGAGGAGAAAGTGTTCTCCCTGTCCTATTCCTCCGCCATCTTAGCTCCTTCTCCCCAATTGTTGTTTTCATTATTAGGGTAGAGAGTGAGATCTCCTACTAAACCATCTTGCTGACATTACTCTCTTTATACATTTTAGAATCCGTTTGTCACTTTCTACAAACTTCCCACTGGCATATGAGTCAGGATTTCCTTGAAACTGAAGATCAATAGAATTGAAATCTTAGCAATATTAAGTCTTTCAATATAGAATCATGGTGTATGTCTCCATTTATTTATGAATTTTATGTCTCTCAGAAATTAATGTTTTGTAGTTTTCATCATACAGATCTTGCATGTATTTTATTAATTCTGTACCACAACATGTTTTTGGTGCTGTTCTGGATGATGAATGAAAGTAGTAGTCACTCAGTTGTGTCCAACTCTTTGTGACCCCATGGGCTGTACTCCACCAGAATCCTGTCTCCATAGACTTCTCTATGCAAGAGTAGTGGAGTGGGTAACCATTCCCTTCTCCAGGGGATCTTCCCAACCGAGGGATTGAACCTGGGCCTCCTACATTGCAGGCAGCTTCTTTACCATCTGAGCCACCAGGGAAACTCCATTATGCATGATATTGTACTTCAGTTTCCAATTGTTTGTTTCCAGTATGTCAAATAATCTTGATTTTTATACATTGATTTTTATTTTGGAAATATATTCAACTCATATGCATAATCGTGTTTTTGTAGATTCCTAGGGTTTTCACTGTATATTATATTTTACTCTGTATATTTAATGTTTTCTCTGAATGAAAAGAATTTGAATTCTTCTCTTCCAACTGTACTTTGTGTTTATTTTTTCTTGACTTATTGTAGTTCTGAGAGCTTCCAGTCCTATAGAAATAGAAAGCATAGGCCTCTTTGCCTTATCCTTAATCATAGGGGGAAAAACTCAGTCTCTTCTTTAAATGCAATGTTAGCTAAAGTCTGCCTTGTTATTTTTGGTGCCTTTTAGTAGTTTGAGGAAATTTTCTTCTATTGCTACTGTACTGAAAGGCTTAATGAATTTTGAATGTTTTCAGTTTCTTTACTGCATATTTTGATATTCGATAAACACTATTAACTGTTTCAGTTATGCTAAGTACCAGTCATATCAAACTATGAACTTCTCTTCCCTTGGCAATGCTTGCAATGGAAAGCAGTAGCTGTATTTCGTGACTAAATTCCTCAGCAAAAATTTTACAAAAATGTTGACAGACTCTGAGGTAGACGGAGTGTGGTGGAAAACAGAGTAACATTCCGCTGAAATTGCTTGTAAAACAGGCACTGTCCCTGTGAAACGTGATATGTACATGGCCCCACCCTTTCTAACTTGAGCCAAAATACTTCCCTCCCTCTTGAGACTCTCTTATTATTCTGTGAGGAATAGTGACCTCATTACTAATTCAGAGCTTACCGGGCCTGTCTGCTTTCTGCCTTTCTTTCCAAAATTTAGCTGCCTTATCTATAGCTCATTCAGCAAATTGTTAATTAGGTACTAGTTTATCAGTGTAAGGAAATATTTACCAATTGGGAATTGAATGCAAAACAAACAAAAAACCTACCATACTAGAGTGAGTTTCCTGAGGTAAATGTGAGCCTTAAAGAATCTGCAGATTTATAGCAGTTTATCTTGGGAAGCAGTACAATACCTTCAAATGTGGAGTTTACCAAGCACTCATGTACATGAAGAAATAAAATAACAGTGCTGAAGTAAAAGACACTTAACTGACAGCTGAGAATATCAATCCAAAATAAGCCATGAAAAAGAAACAAAATGAAGGTATATTTTAAAGTTCTTAGGCAGGTTGGATTATTATTTCAAAAGCCTCCAAGAATTTCTAGCAAGTTTTAAGACTGTTCATTCCTGGTGACTCACATGCAAAAGAAATGGCTCTTCTTGAATAATACCTGTTTGAACTTCTTATTCTTCTATGAAAAATAAGATTATGCATAAAATTTTTTTTTGGCTATTGAAATTATTCTGCTCGTTTTTACCATCACTGTTGTAGTGTGCAGTCCTAACTGGCTGAAGAATTTTATTCAGGCTTCCACATATTATTGAGAGTTCCCTGTGCTTATGCAGCTGGATCTTTTTGGCTATCCATTCTAAATATAGTAGGGTGCACCTGTTCATTCCAAACTTCTAATATCCTTTCCCTCTATCCTTATCCCCAGCAACAATAGTTTGTTCTCTAAATCTGTGAGTCTCTGTTTTGCAAATAAGGTCATTTGTATCATGTCTTCTCAGATTCTTCATATAAGACATGTTATGTTTTTGTTACTCTAAGTTATATTACTCAGTATGACAGTCTCTAGGTCCATCCATTTTCTGCAGCCTCTTTCTACTCTTGAGTGTCTCTGTACTGTTTCCACTATTTCCTTTCCTTCTCCACTTGAGGAAAAGGCAAGCTCCTTCTAGGCCACAATCTCTGGGCCAGTTGCACAACCAGCCCCACACTGCTGCTGCCTCTATGAACTTATCCCTGCCTTTCTCTCCCCCATCAGTGCCTCCTGTCTGCTTCTTGACTTGACCAAGTGTGCTCCTGCAGCAGGGCCTCTGCACGTGGAGTCCTCCCAACCTGGAAGGTTCTTCCTCCAGTGGCTGCATGATTCGTTCCCTCATCCTCAGGTGCCTTTGAGTATCACAGGGAAGATTTCCCCAGACTCTTGAGAACTCCTATCAAAGCATTCTGCCTCCATCCTCCCCCCAAGGCCCTCTGTTTTCTTCCCCGGCTTCATCTTCGTCCAGAGTGCCTCTTCCCATGGGGTCACTGTCTTTCACTCCCTCTTAGGTGATGAAGAGCTGCAGGAGAGCGAGAGCTATGGTGTGTGCTGTTGCATCCCAGGACTAGGAGAGGGCCCAGCATTTGGTAGACGTTGCACAATGTTTATTAGACTAATGGCAGGAATATTCCATTTCTCTGGAGTCAATAAAAAAGGATATTTTTAGTTCTATTTACTATAGATGTGCTTATGAATATTGCCTGGGATTAAATAAATAAGGTAAACATTTGAAATGTTTGATCAGAATCAAGTAGCTTTTGGCTGGAGGCACCTGGCTGTTCTTTCTCTGAGTCACCTTCAGGTTTACTGGACACCTGATATGAAGTTGAGACACAAGGTGTGACCACAATCAGAACCCTATACCAAATAGGATTCACATCTGGTAACTGCTCTTGGCAAAGAGGCACTGAGTACTGAGCTGCAGTGTCAGCTGACTTCCATGGAGCCCTTCCTCACCATGGCTCCTGCTGCCTGGGTGCCACTGCCCTGAAGATCACCCCATGAGGGGCTCAGGTAGCTGCAGATGTGTCTCAAAGGTTCCTGGTCAGGAAGGTGAACACCCCAAGGCCCAGGCTGCACATGCTTGCTCTTTGTCTTCGGTGGCAGGACTTCTGTGTGGTGGGACCCCTGTCCATGTATCCCATGCCTCCTGTCCTTCAGAAGACACTGCCCCCAATGCCCTCTGCAGCCCTGTGAGGAGATGAGTCAGGACTTGGAGTGCTGAGTTGCAGGTAGCTGCTAGGGATCCAGCCCAGTGCCCTTCCAAGGGTGCCACAGGATCCTCTGAGATGTCCCCAGATTGTGGGGATATTTGGTGACTTCAGGGTGAAGACATGGGCAGAGTCAATGGAATACAGCATGTGTCAGATCAGATCAGTCGCTCAGTCGTGTCCGACTCTTTGCGACCCCATGAATCGCAGCACGCCAGGCCTCCCTGTCCATAACCAACTCCCGGAGGTCACTCAGACTCTCATCCATCGAGTCAGTGATGCCATCCAGCCATCTCATCCTCTGTCGTCCCCTTCTCCTCCTGCCCCCAATCCCTCCCAGCATCAGAGTCTTCTCCAATGAGTCAACTCTTTGCATGAGGTGGCCAAAATACTGGAGTTTCAGCTTTAGCATCATTCCTTCCAAAGAAATCCCAGGGCTGATCTTCAGAATGGACCGGTTGGATCTCCTTGCAGTCCAAAGGACTCTCAAGAGTCTTATCCAACACCACAGTTCCTCAGAAGAACATTTCCCTTTTCATAAGTTCTGGACCTAAAGAAAGGCCAGTTCTTGGGTAAGATACATTGTTGCACAAGGCTTAAGGAAAGCATGAGGGAGAGTATTCACCTCCTCCTTAAAAGGCCCTGGATTGCCTCAGCTTTAAGGGTCTCTTATGGGTCTATCATGGCCTTGGCTGTCCCAGGAGGACTGGCTAGGGATGGTAGAAGGACCTCAAAGCTGAATTCATCTGCTGTTGTATAGCAGACAAATGTAGAGTGGAGGAAGAAACAGCAGCTCTTTCCTGCCTGGAAAAATCCATGGACACAGGAGCCTCACGGGCTACAGTCCATGGGGTCACAAAGAATGGGACACAACTGAAGCAACTGAGCATTGCAGAAAGTGGGGTTTAGACTTTGGGTTTTGAGGAAGACACCACAGAGGTGAAACACCCTTCCTGTCTCCTTACATCAGGGTACACGTGACAGCTGTGTGTCTTACCACTGAATGTGTCAGCTTTGACTATTGATTAACACTGTGTTTGTTAGACCTGCACTATTTCCCCCTTCTCCTCCCCTCCTCTTTTCTTTGGAGATGAGTTACTAAGTCAAGCCCACGCTCAGGGAGTGCAGGGCAGTATTTTCTCCATCCTTGAGGGGATAATCTAGCTCTGTTATTAGGGATGTTTCAGTAAGGAATGATAGTCTCTTCACCTACATTATTTTAGTTTAGTTTTGTTTAAATGGGCTAGGTCTTTGTGTGGTGTGTGGGCCTTCCCTTTGCAGAGCATGTTCTCTCTAGTTGCAGCAGGAAGGTTTTTAGTTGCTCCAGTGCAGGTGGGAGCTTAGTTCCCTGACCAGGGTTTGAACCAATTACTGCTGCATTGGAGGGCAGATTCTTAACTACTGGGCACCAGGGAAGTCCTCATTTATTTACTTAATCATTTGTTTGCATCAGTATCTAAGGCCCTCTGGGCCTTAGAACTCCTGTCCTTAGTGTCCTGTAGGGCTGTGGACCTCAGAGTCTCTGATGCATGGGACAAACCACACAACCTCACAGCTGCTCACTGATGTTTCTGGATAGACTGCGCAGTGCTAGTACCTCTTGAGACCAGGTTCACTGATGGAAGAGGGTGAGACAACCAGAAAGGGCAAGTCTGGACCACTGGGGATCCAGAATGTTTCCAGGAACTTGCTTCCTTAAATGTTTGAGAAAAGTTGGAAGCATGATCTGAAATTATCAGAATTATCTGTGCTGGAGAAAATCCATCTGGTCCCAGGTCCTGTGAGTTCCTTCTTGGGAATGATTTGGAGGCTAAGGCTGCTGTCCAGCAGTGCTCAGGGCCCTGTCTAGGGACTGCAGATGTTAAGATATTTGAAGATGCAGGAAGACCCAACTCCCCATTCTTATCCCCAAGGCTTGAACTTGGGAATAAAGGAAGGATTCTCGATGACCTTTTTTCTACCTGAGAGTGGTGTACACCTGTCCTTGGCCGTCCTGTGATTCCATCTGCTTTGTTTGGGAGACTGTTGCATCAGAGCCAGGATAGGGGGAAGGATGACCAGGAAAAAAGGTGATGGTTGGGGCTGGGACAACAGAGCATTTGGCTCCAAATGGAGTCACTTAGAAATGTCAGCTCCACTTGATCTTTGGCAAAGATGCTATCACAAGTTCTCCCTGAGTGCTGTTCTCAGAGCAGGATGGGCTTCCAAGTAAACACCCCAAGGTCCAAGGGAGCCACCTGTTCCAGGTTACTGGAATGTGAGCTCTGCTTGGGGAACTATGCTATGCTAAGTCACTTCAGTCGTGTCTGACTCTGTGTGATCCCATAGACAGCAGCCCACCAGGCTCCCCCGTCCCTGGGATTCTCCAGGCAAGAACACCAGAGTGGGTTGCCATTTCCTTCTCCAATGCATGAAAGTGAAAAGAGAAAGTGAAGTCGCTCAGTCGTGTCCGACTTTTAGCGACCCCATAGACTGCAGCCTACCAGGCTCCTCCGTCCATTGTTTTTTTCCAGGCAAGAGTACTGGAGTGGGGAGCCAGTGGTCTATAAAGCAGCAGAAACTCTGTCCTGAGCAGTGCACACCAGCTGCCGCCATGATCAAGGGAGCACTGCTTGTGCTGGCCCTGCTGGTGACCAGAGAGCCGATCTTCAAGACGATTGAGGGTAGGATGAAGGGTCCAGATGGTCCTCCTGATCCTTGCCCCATGCCATCTCACTGCATCCTCCACANGCATATTGAAGAGCAGAGATATTGCTTTTATAACAAAGGTCCATCTAGTCAAGGCTATGGTTTTTCCAGTGGTCATGTATGGATGTGAGAGTTGAACTGTGAAGAAAGCTGAGCACTGAAGAATGGATGCTTTTGAACTGTGGTGTTGGAGAAGACTCTTGAGAGTCTCTTGGACTGCAAGGAGATCCAACAGGTCCATTCTAAAGGAGATTAGTCCTGGGTGTTTATTGGAAGAACTGATGCTGAGGCTGAAACTCCAGTACTCTGGCCACCTCATGCGAAGAACTGACTCATTGGAAGACTTTGATGCTGGGAGGGATTGGGGCAGGAGGAGCAGGGAACAACAGCAGATGAGATGGCTGGATGGCATCACCGACTCGATGGACATGAGTTTGGGTGAAATTCTGGGAGTTAGTGATGGACAGGGAGGCCTGGAGTGCTGTGATTCATGGGGTTGCAAAGAGTCGGACACGACTGAGCCGCTTAACTGAACTGAAGTGTGCTAGGTCTTTGTTGTGGCATGTGAGTCTTCTCTTTGCAGAGCATGTTCTTTCTAGTTGCAGCAGGAGGGTTTTTAGTTGTCCAGGTCAGGTGGGAGCTTAGTTTCCTGACCAGCTGCTGCTGCTGCTGCTGCTGCTAAGTCACTTCGGTCATGTCCGACTCTGTGCGACCCCAGAGATGGCAGCCCACCAGGCTCCCCCATCCCTGGGATTCTCCAGCCAAGAACACTGGAGTGTGTTGCCATTTCCTTCTGCAATGCATGAAAGTGAAAAGTGAAGGTGAAGTTGCTCAGTCGTGTCCGACTCTTGCTGACCCCATGGACTGCAGCCTACCAGGCTCCTCTGTCCATGGGATTTTCCAGACAAGAGTACTGGAGTGGGTTGCCATTGCCTTCTCCTCCCTGACCAGGGATTGAACCAATTACCATGTATTGGAGAGCCTATTCTTAACCACTGGACCACCAGGGAAGTTCCCATTTATTTACTTAATCATTTGTTTGTATCAGTATGGACTCAAACATACTACTTTATACTTTGGGTATCATCCAATACTCTTATATATTTTGTCTGTCAGACCATTTCCAGTTTGGCCATTGGGAGCATCTCACACTTCCCTTTAGAATTTCAAGGTCCATTTCATCTTGTTTTTGCTAACAAACAGCTCTCCTAGCATGGAAGTTTGATTTTGACACTGAAAGAGTTTTCAAATGTAGAATGCCACCTCTGGTGGCCTAGCCCTCTGGGCCTTAGAACTCCTGTCCTTAGTGTCCTGTAGGGCTGTGGACCTCAGAGTCTCTGATGCATGGGACAAACCACACAACCTCACAGCTGCTCACTGATGTTTCTGGATAGACTGCGCAGTGCTAGTACCTCTTGAGACCAGGTTCACTGATGGAAGAGGGTGAGACAACCAGAAAGGGCAAGTCTGGACCACTGGGGATCCAGAATGTTTCCAGGAACTTGCTTCCTTAAATGTTTGAGAAAAGTTGGAAGCATGATCTGAAATTATCAGAATTATCTGTGCTGGAGAAAATCCATCTGGTCCCAGGTCCTGTGAGTTCCTTCTTGGGAATGATTTGGAGGCTAAGGCTGCTGTCCAGCAGTGCTCAGGGCCCTGTCTAGGGACTGCAGATGTTAAGATATTTGAAGATGCAGGAAGACCCAACTCCCCATTCTTATCCCCAAGGCTTGAACTTGGGAATAAAGGAAGGATTCTCGATGACCTTTTTTCTACCTGAGAGTGGTGTACACCTGTCCTTGGCCGTCCTGTGATTCCATCTGCTTTGTTTGGGAGACTGTTGCATCAGAGCCAGGATAGGGGGAAGGATGACCAGGAAAAAAGGTGATGGTTGGGGCTGGGACAACAGAGCATTTGGCTCCAAATGGAGTCACTTAGAAATGTCAGCTCCACTTGATCTTTGGCAAAGATGCTATCACAAGTTCTCCCTGAGTGCTGTTCTCAGAGCAGGATGGGCTTCCAAGTAAACACCCCAAGGTCCAAGGGAGCCACCTGTTCCAGGTTACTGGAATGTGAGCTCTGCTTGGGGAACTATGCTATGCTAAGTCACTTCAGTCGTGTCTGACTCTGTGTGATCCCATAGACAGCAGCCCACCAGGCTCCCCCGTCCCTGGGATTCTCCAGGCAAGAACACCAGAGTGGGTTGCCATTTCCTTCTCCAATGCATGAAAGTGAAAAGAGAAAGTGAAGTCGCTCAGTCGTGTCCGACTTTTAGCGACCCCATAGACTGCAGCCTACCAGGCTCCTCCGTCCATTGTTTTTTTCCAGGCAAGAGTACTGGAGTGGGGAGCCAGTGGTCTATAAAGCAGCAGAAACTCTGTCCTGAGCAGTGCACACCAGCTGCCGCCATGATCAAGGGAGCACTGCTTGTGCTGGCCCTGCTGGTGACCAGAGAGCCGATCTTCAAGACGATTGAGGGTAGGATGAAGGGTCCAGATGGTCCTCCTGATCCTTGCCCCATGCCATCTCACTGCATCCTCCACAGTCCTGTCCTAGCCACTTCTAGGGGCAGATACGAGGGCGGGTGGCAGATCAGTGTCCAGGATTCCTGCACAAACTCCCTGGGGCTTTCAGTCTTTAATGGAGACAGTGGTGTGGAGCTGGAAGGATCATTAGCTGTGCAAACCCTGGGGATATTTTGTTGGGGGTATTGGTGCTCATTGGAAGGGAGGAAGAAGGCTGATATTCCCTGGGGATGGTGGTCAAGGCCAGAGGGGTCTCCAGGCCTCGTCCCTCTTGCTGCTCCCTCTGCTGGGAGATTTTCAGTCTGGGATGTTAAGCAGTCCTGGGAGAGGCCAGGTCTCTTTGGGAGGTGAGTCTGGAGCTTTGAATGTGTTGGTTTCTATCAATTGGTGCAAACAGGAACCTCCTACTCTGGTTATTCTTTTCACAAGCTGTTTTTTGTCTTTCCTTCAGTGGAAGCCTGATTTTATGCTCTGCTTTCTGGTGTTAGTTGGAAATGAAACATTGTTGAATTCAGCATTGGATTTGGTTGATGCTACAGATGAAGGCTCAAAATTCTCCAAGCCAGGCTTCAGCAATACATGAACGGTGAACTTCCTGATGTTCAAGCTGGTTTTAGAAAAGGCAGAGGAACCAGAGATCAAATTGCCAACATCCACTGGGTCATTGAAAAAGAAAGAGAGTTCCAGAAAGACATCAATTTCTGCTTTATTGACTATGCCAAAGCCTTTGACTCTGTGGATCACAATAAACTGTGGAAAATTCTGAAAGAGATGGGAATACCAGAACACCTGACCTGCCTCTTGAGAAATCTGTATGCAGGTCAGGAAGCAACAGTTAGAACTGGACATGGAACAACAGACTGGTTCCAAATAGGAAAAGGAGTACGTCAAGGCTGTATATTATCACCCTGCTTATTTAACTTATATGCAGAGTACATCATGAGAAACGCTGGACTGGAAGAAACACAAGCTGGAATCAAG
>SJYM01004195.1:23087-40675 GCA_006410775.1 Tragelaphus imberbis | reverse complement strand
ACTTCATTTTGTATAATAGGCTCCAGTTTCATCCACCTCAATAGAACTGATTCAAATGTATTCTTTTTAATGACTGAGTAATACTCCATTGTGTATATGTACCACAGTTTTCTTATCCATTCATCTGCTGATGTAAATTCTTTTTATATTTTTAATTCTACTAATTCTTCATCCTGTTTGCTGCCAATAGCTTTTCCAAGTTTGTTTGTTTTTCTTTAACGTGCCTTTATTTCACTTTGAAGTTGAAAAAGTTAAATTTAGTGCATGAATCTATATTCTGTCATGATTCCACCAATAAATTATAAAAACTGCTTTCTGCTAGTTTTTTAATATCTCAAATAAATCAATTTTGATTTTGTAAAATACATGAAGCAAGATCGTTGACTTTTTCAAAAAATTTTATAACACATTAACATTTCTAAATTATCCATTTTTCAATAACATAAATAATAGTGTTATTTTTATTATGAATAGCTATAAGCTCCAAATAGTACTTATAGGGGGAAAAACAAAAGACAATTGCCCTTCATCATGAGCTGGAAGGTAAAAGCAACAAACTGCATGAAATGAGAAAATTGTTACATAAAAGAAACTACTATTGCAGTACACATATTGCTCATGGTTATTCCTACCTTTACAAAATATCTCCTAAAATATAAAATATGAATCTCATCCTGGGTCTGTAATAGCTGATGGATATGGCTCAGAGATCTTTAGGAGCTGCAGAAAGACTGGACCCCAAGATTCAATTTGCTAAAACTAAAAGCAAACTAAACTGTGCCCTGGGGGTGCAAAGAGTCAGACATGACTGAGAGACTTCACTTTCACTTTTCACTTTCATGCATTGGAGAACGAAATGGCAACCCACTCCAGTGCTCTTGCCTGAAGAATCCCAAGGACAGGGGAGCCTGGTGAGCTGCCGTCTATGGGGTTGTACAGAGTCGGACACGACTGAGCGACTGAACTGAACTGAAACTGAGTTCACAGAAAGACATCAACAGAGAACTTGGAAGAAACATTTGAAAATGAAAAAAGAAAAAGTTAAGCTTGGTAGGAAAGGAATAACAGGGACTTGAAAGAGAAAAGTAACAACTGACAGAGCAGGACAGCGTAAAGATGTGAGGAAGCTAGAAATTATGACCACTGCATCAACCACTAGTAAGTAATATGTTTTTATCAAATGCTCGGAGGATGTTCACTTCTCAAAAAATAACAGTGTAAAACTGATGCTGCTGAAATTGAGGTACTGTTTTTCCTCCCCAATTTAGTGGATCATTTTCAAGTACTATATTTCATATAAAAATTATTCAGAATTTTTCAATATATCACTAGATCACTGTTAAATTTTTCAAATCATCAATATGAAATTTGTTTTAGAATTCAGTTTTGATTGATAAAATATCCTTTAATATTTCCAGTTTAATAAGTCCTACACCCTTTTAAACCAAAGTAAAATGAGGCATAAATCAAAGGATGTAGAGCCAGTAAGTAACTGAATGAGCAAAATATCTCATAAGCATATCAAATGCTATAAAACTCAAAAAAGAATTAATGCATGAATTGATTACATTGAGAAATCATGAGACCAAAAATACTAAGCTGTGAGGTCCAGGGTTTTAGCCGCTTTTCTCTGTGTCTTAGCCACTCTGTTCTTGCAATTCTCTGGTAACAATTTTACTTTCCAGTAATGTTTAAATCTTTTTAATCTGTTTTCTAATCATAAGAAGAGTATTTCTGTACCCAAGAATCTTAACAAAGCCAGGTGTGAAAAACAATAGAAATCCTACCAATATACAGAACTGATTTAAACAAGTTGACAATCACTTATCAAGCAGAGGGCAGTTACTTATCCCTCCATTCTATCATCTTGGGCATCTGTGTACAATTTGGCACCACTGTAGGCCAGAGACAGGATGCAGAAGATGCTGGAGTCAATTTCTCAGACACCAGTCCAGACCTTAAGCATAATAGATTTAACTGAAACCCAAAACTTTCCTGGGAATATGAGCAAAGCAGAAAAGGAGAAAAAAAAAAAAAGGCTACAACCTTGAGAAGGTTAATCACAGAGAAATTTCTGGATTTGGAACTAAGTAGACCACTTTGTAAGAGAAAGACAAAGGAAATCAGAGACAACTGAAATGATTACAGGATACAAAAGAAATGGTTAATGGAATAAAAATGTGTGTGGCAGGGGAGTGGACTGTCCGCAGAGAGTGGGCGACGGTGAGTTCTGCAGTAGTTAACAAATAAGGGAGTTAACATTTATCAGTCAAATAAATATTTTTGGAGAAGCAAAGGGAAGTGCACATCCTAACAACTGAAATACAAGGGCTTATCCAGTTAAACTGAAAAAGCCATTTGTTTTCTTTCATGAAAAATCTTACTTGATTTTCTAAAACTCATTCCATTTGGAAAATGTAAAGATATCTTCAACCTCCTCAACCCAATGGCTTACATTTGTTCAGAGAATAAATTCATGCTCCTAGAACTATCCTTGAAAACTCGACCACTCACAGTAACTTTGATGGCTTTCCTAAACCAAGGGTAAAATAAAGCATAGATCAAGGGGTTCATGGCTGAGTTGTAATAAGCACACCAACAGAAAATCTCATAAATATAGCCTGGGGTTATGAAGCCCATAAAGGCATCAATTAATGAGTCAATACTGCATGGTAACCACAAAATCATAAATGCTATGACTGTGATACCCAGGGTTTTAGCTGCTTTTCTCTCTCTCTTGGCTACTCTGAATTTGTAACTGTCTGATAATGACTCTGTTTTACTACCAGTATTTTCAATCTTTTTAGCCTGTTGTCTGGCCACAAGAAAAATATTACTGTAGAGAATGATCATGACAAGGGTAGGTATAAAGAAGGATAGAAAATCTATCAATACCCAGTTTTGATTTGCAACCATCTGACAGCCTCCTACACAGTTGAGTGCACTAGACAATTCCTCTAGCCCAATCTCATTGACACCTGTGTAGAACACAGCACCACTGTAAGTAATGGGTAGGATCCAGGAGATGCTGATGCATATGGATGATACAGACATCGTGAACTTGGTGGGATAGACCAGAGGCTCAGTAACAGCAACATACCTGTTGATGGAGATGAAGGACAGGTGGAAGAGAGAACAGTAACAAAATGCTACGTCAAAGCATGTGTGAAAAGTGCAGAAAGTTCGCCCAAAGTACCAGCAGCTCTCCACAGACCTGACCATGCTGAAGGGCATCACAGTCATTCCCACCAAAAAGTCTGCACAGGCTAGAGAGGCGATGAGACAATTGGTTGGTGAGTGCAGCTGCTTGAAATGAAGGATGGCAGTCATCACCAGGAGGTTTCCAAACACGGCCAGGACAGCCCCAAAGCCACACACCATGTACAGAATCACGCGGGATGCGGGTGAGTAGGGGCTTTTCACACAGGATCCGTTCATGTGCTCATAGCAGATCTGCACAGCTGCACTGGGAGACGAGTTGCTGCTCATGACCTGTCCTTTATACTCAAACAATTCCGTCCTTGATTTTCATAAAGAACATAGGATTCTGATTTTCAATACACCTAGGCAGCTGCTGCTGCTAAGTCACTTCAGTCGTGTCCGACTCTGTGTGACCCCATAGACAGAAGCTCACCACGCTTCCCCGTCCCTGGGATTCTCCAGGCAAGAATACTGGAGTGGGTTGCCATTTCCTTCTCCAATGCATGAAAGTGAAAAGTGAAAGTGAAGTCGCTCAGTCGTGTCCGACTCTTAGCGACCCCATGGACTGGAGCCTACCAGGATCCTCCATCCATGGGATTTTCCAGGCAAAAGTACTGGGGTGGGGTGCCATTGCCTTCCCCATACACCTAGGGGAAAAACATAAATCCTCTAGGATATCTGAGGAAATTATCAGATATTATTACAATTATTTTTTTAATTTTCCTTATTTTATAAATCACAAATGTGTTTAATAACAAAGCACAAAAATTATACTGAACAATAACATTGGGATTAATTTCAACTAATGCATCATTCCCTGAATTTGATAAAATTTTCTTTTATTTTCTTTCATTTATATTTTTCTATTGTTTTACCTCCAGAGTTCCTCTTTGCAACAGGCAGTGATATGGGAAGTAATTACAGAGTGAAAGAATCATATCCTACCAGGTTTATCTGATTTCTTCCTAAAGCACACAATGCTTCCTGATCTATAAAAGCTATCTATAAGAGAATCCCTAGATGGAATCCCTGTAGTGCAAGGTGTGAACTTGGAAGATTATTTTCAAGAGTGATTATTAAGACAGTTATTCTCCAAAAGAGTTCCTCACATTAAGTTACCCATTATGTTTCTTTGGCCAAAGACTTTTTATATCCTTAAACTTGAAACAATTCTTAATCCTGTTGTGGCCACTTTACTGGATTTTATCTAAAAAGATATAACTAACTGGGTACACACAGTGAGAGCAAATACTTGGCTTTTTTCCTCCAGTCAAGAATCATTTTTGTATCTTCAGTGGGCACCAACAAACAGACAAGGGAACATACATCATGAGCAACTTGTAATGGATGAATTACATTACAGGAAAGCATTAAAAACACCACAATATTTAGGCACATCCACAATTGTGAGCTTCTGCAAAAGTCAGTGCTGATTGAGAAAAGATCACTCTCTTCTTAAGATGTTGTCACTGAAAGCAGATGGCAATGTCTCTCCATTCACCTGAGAAATGGGTGTAATCCCGCTGAATACTGCTGCTGTGAAATCCTCACAGATAGAAGACCTCACATTCCCCTCTGTAGTGCATTCAATACTGCCCCCCCCNACAATGAAAATTAACTGCTTATTCATTTAGAAGTGAATCATTTTACAAGATGAGGATATGAATCACTTTCTAAATATGTAAGTAAAGATTTGCACTTACAAGGAAGCAAAGACAGAATGCACTGGCAAGTGCTGACATTGTATTTATCTTTTCTTTAAGGACGTTTCAAAATCAGGAATGACATCCTGGGCCACAGAGGATGACAGGTTTCCAGGTATCAAATCAGAGAATCATGAGCAGTGTGTCTCCTTCTGCTGCAGCTGTGCAGCTCTGCTACGAGCACCTGAACGGATCCTGTGTGAAAACGCCCTACTCACCAGGCCCCCGCCTCATCCTGTACACAGTGTTCATCTTTGGAGCTGTGCTGACTGTATTTGGAAATCTCCTGGTGATGATTTCCATTCTTCACTTCAAGCAGCTGCATTCTCCTACCAACTTCTTGATTGCTTCTCTGGCCTGTGCTGACTTCTTGGTGGGAGTGACTGTGATGCCCTTCAGCACAGTGAGGTCCGTGGAGAGCTGCTGGTACTTTGGGGAGAGTTACTGTCAACTCCACTCTTGTTTTGAAGGCTCATTCTGTTACGCTTCCATCTACCACTTGTGCTTTATCTCTCTGGACAGATACATTGCGGTCACTGACCCCCTGATCTATCCAACCAGGTTCACTGTGTCTGTTTCTGGCATGTGTATTGCTTCCTCTTGGCTCTTTTCTATTATTTTTTCTTTTTCTCTTTTTGGCACAGGAGTGAATGCAGCTGGACTGGAGGATCTAGTAAGTGCTCTCACCTGTGTGGGAGGCTGTCAAATTGCAGTGAATCAAAATTGGGTATTGGTGAATTTTCTATTATTTTTCATCCCCACCCTTGTGATGATTGTTCTTTACTCCAAGATGTTCCTCATTGCTAAACAACAGGCTAGAAAAATTGAGAATCTGAGCAATAAGACTGGGCCATGCTCAGACAGCTTCCAAGACAGAGTGGCCAAGAGGGAGAGGAAGGCAGCAAGAACACTGGGCATCACAGTGCTAGTGTTTCTGGTCTCCTGGCTGCCTTACTTCCTGGATTCCATCATTGATGCCTTCCTGGGTTTCATCACTCCCACATATATTTATGAAATACTGGTTTGGATTGCTTATTATAACTCAGCTATGAACCCCTTGATTTATGCTTTCTTTTATCCTTGGTCTCGAAAAGCTGTCAAACTCATTGTCACTGGCAAAGTCTTGAGAGAGAATTCCTCAACAGTAAATTTGTTTTCTGGGTAAGTCCACATTTTAGATGGAGGAATTGAATATAGATTCACCGTGAACACACCATTGGGTAGAAAACTTCATCATATACATGCAAGATATTGTAAAGTAAAAGAATAAATTATGCTTCCAATATGATCCAAAGACTTAAATTCAGTTTCATCATTCTTTGGTCAATATAACATAAAAACCTGGTTTTTATGGAACAGCATGACCTTGGAGCCAGAAACATGGCATTTTACCATTGATCTTGGGCTACTACTTGTCTCTGAACTTCACTGTACAGTCTCTAGTTATTAATCCCTTCCTTGCAACATTCTTGAGAAAATTTAAGAGAATATATGGGGAATGATGTAGTATATTTTTTATTCAAAGTCTTATTTTATCATTTTATAATAGTTTAATCCCTGGTTATAGCTTCTCTTTATTCCTTTGTAATATTTTATATTACAATGTAAGTGCATCTGTGGAATACTTAGAGAGGTCCTGGTTGAAGGAGAGCAAAGTAGTAAGTCTGCACTGTCAGGTGGTCAGATTTATGAGTTCAGAAGTATTATCTCAATGTCAGGTAAAATCAATCCAGAGATAGATTTATTGACTGATTATATATGTATATATTATATCGAAGAAGGCAATGGCACCCCACTCCAGTACTCTTGTCTGGAAAATCCCATGGATGGAGGAGCCTGGTAGGCTGCAGTCCATGGGGTTGCTAAGAGTCGGACATGACTGAATGACTTCACTTTGACTTTTCACTTTCATGCATTGGAGAAGGAAATGGCAACCCACTCCAGTGTTCGTGCCTGGAGAATCCCAGGGGTGGGGGATCCTGGGGGGGTGCCGTCTATGGGGTCACAGAGTCGGACACGACTGAAGTGACTTAGCAGCAGCAGTAGCAGCATATATATATATGCTGCTACTGCTGCTGCTATATATATAGCAGCTATATATATATATAGCTATATATGCTATATATACATATATATATATGTATATGTATATATGAAAGGCATGGCAATATTCCAATATTCTTGCCTGGAGAATTTCATGGACAGAGAAGCCTGGTGGTCTACAATCCGTGGGGTCACAAAGAGTCAGACATAACTGAGTGACTAACACACAGACATATATCAGTTGAATTATGTACTATGGGAAAGATGATTGATGTCATAAATAACATTCATTTGTTGAGTAGGCTTCTTCCTGGTGGTCCTCTGCTCATAAAATTTCACTTGAGTTTAGACATTTTACTAGTTAACATATGTTTAGACCATGTACAAGTTTTTAAGATTGTCACTCATAATGTACTTTATCTTAAATTAACTTACAATTTTGTTCACTTTTGCATTATTCCAGAAATTATATATAAGGCTTTTCATTGATACTCAAGAAAGCCCAAATGAAAAATGTATTAAAAAAATAGAACACTGAAGTGAAGGGCATAAAAGGATGACAGACAGAGGCTGATTAATACATTTTACATAACTCACAAATTTTCATATTGGATAAAAGCCAGCCAGCTTTTCAGAAATGAAGCCTTGTTTTTGGTACAAAGATTGGAGGATGCTATACGTCTGGGTTTTTAAAAGTAAATTAAAAATTTTTTTACATAAATTGCTTGCTTGCTTATATTCTAACTTTCCCTGGTGGCTCAGCGGTAAAGGATCTGCCTGCCAATGCAGGGGACGTGGGTTCGATCCCTGGATTGGGAAGTTACCCTGAAGAAGGAAATGGCAACCCACTCCAACAGTCTTGCCTGGGAAATCCCATGGACAGAGGAGCCTGGTGAGTTACAGTCCAATGGAGTGAAAAAAAAGAGTCAGATTTTATGTAGCAACTAAATAGTTTTAGTTGCTAACATTTTAACTTTTGTTGTAATCAGACATCAAGATTTAAAAATTAGAGCATCATGTCTCCTGAGCAGAAGTGAATTCACATCAATATATTCTGATTTTTTCTACTTTCTTGCTTGATAGAAATTAGTCATATATTAGAACATCATTTCTATTATTAGACATATGCTTTAAATCAATAAACCTTTCCTGAGATAGTGAATTATTTCTGATTACATTATACTACACTTGATTGAAGTTCTCTCATCTTCATTTGATGGCTAAGATGATTTAAAGGTACTTTTACCTGCTGAGTATTTAGTTTACCCACAGTTCTTCAGTTCTGACATTGAAAATCATCAATTTATTTTGATTTAGTGCTTTCAATGTAGTAACTTTCTTTAATCCTATGCCACAAGCTATAGGGAGTCATACTTCCTCATTTTAGAAATGAAAATGCTAAAATCAAAATGTTTAAAAGTCTGTTGAGTACCATAAAGCTTCTGGATTCAAATAAGCACTTCTCACATATAGTTTAATACGTTTACGCTTGTTTTTCCTTTCTTAGTAACCTTTTACACATGCTAGACAAATCATTCAATTTTACCACCTTGTTTCCTAGAACTATATATTATTCTATTTTTTAAAATATTTCTGAACTTGCTTTATAAAAGAATACACTCTAGGCCTCATTTCTCTCTTCTATGAATTACTCTATTCATGCAGGACTTGTCTACTTGCCTTTGCTTCAGTGAACACTTATTGAGTGCCTCTGATATGCAAACTTAAGAATGCTTTGTCATAGAGTACTCATTCTTTGCTTGGGACCATCTTACCTGCCCTATTCAGTCTTTACAACAACACTATGTGAGAGGAAATATTATGATTATATTAAATTATTATTAAATTCTCTAGGTCACAAATGAGGGGCCTGAGGCAAAGAGAGATGAGTCTTATGCCCTAGGTGGCATATTTGTTAAACAGTAGGGTCAGTGTTCATGTTCAGGGGGTCAGAAAGTGAAGTAAGTAGTAACTCCTCCTCCCCTGATGTGGGCCAGCCACTGAAATCAGATTATTGAAAGCAAGAAATGGAATATTTTCTGCCATATCAGTTAACAGAGGAGGTTATGATCATCACCAATTGCAGCCACCATGGAGAGTGAACTGGTAACCTTGAGGGAACTCAGGAAGGAGAGAATACCTGCCATCCACAGCCATATAAATTTCTTGTGTATCACAGTGCTTATAGTACTGCAGACGCTACGCACACTTATTTTGTGGTTCTTGGGATCATTCCTTGGACGGAACATCCCTCTGTCAGACTTTGGCAGGTGAATTCAGAGCCAGAAAAATTCTCAGACCAAGAATATCACATTAGCCAGATTTTCTTGACCATTCAATCATTGGCCCTCTGCGACAAATGATCAAAACACTAAAACTGAAGGTAACTTAGAGATGATCTATTCTGAACCATTACCTTTTACTTTTTAACAGAGAAACTCAAATTTTAATATTTTTGTAATACACATATGCATAATAAACATAAACTACATATACAAATAATATACAGTTTGATGAGTTTGGACATTTGTGCTGCTGCTGCTAAGTCGCTTCAGTCATGTCCAACTCTGTGCGACCCCATAGATGGCAGCCCACCAGGCTCCTCTGTCCCTGAGATTCTCCAAGCAAGAACACTGGAGTGGGTTGTCATTTTCTTCTCCAATGCATGAAAGTGAAAAGTGAAAGTGAAGTCACTCAGTCGTGTCCGACCCTCAACGACCCCATGGACTGCAGCCTTCCAGGCTCCTCCATCCATAGGATTTTCCAGGCAAGAGTACTGAAGTGGGGTGCCATTGACATTTGTAAACACCTGCAAATTCATCACCAAAATCAAGACTAAACTTATTTGTTACTCCAAAAGTTTCTTCACGTCTTTAGTAATGTCCTTCTTGTTCATTCCTACAAACTCAGCCCCCTTCTGTCCCCAGGTAGCCACTGATGAACTTCATGTTACTCTACACTAACTTTTACTTTCTAGCATTTTATATAAATTCAAGCATACATTATATACACTTACTTTTGTCTGAATTATTTCACTGTGCTTAGTAATTTGGAGAATAAGCCATGTCAAAGGGTGAATCAGTATCTAATTCCTTTTCTCTGTGACTTTGTGACTGACTGAGTAGTGTTGCACTGTGTGGGTTGGCCACAATTTATTTATTATTCTTATGTGTTGATTGAATTTGGGTTTGAACCATCATTTTTTAAATGCAGGCTGAAGTTTAAGTGACCTGAACAAGGCTAGATACCCAGAGTCTCATGCATTCGCAGAGTGGGGCTAGCCACCACCCAGGGAATGTCTGGTTGGATCGGGTTCTGCTGGAACAGCCCAGTGGTCCACTTTCATCTGCTACTTCCTTAGGTCTTGGCACAACCTCCTCTTGCTGAGAATTGCCCCACCTCTGCTCACTTATTTCTGGCTTGCCTGCTTCTAATGATCCATGATCCATTTGTAGCTCTGTTTTATACCTATGCAAACTCATATGTGAATTATATAAGCATATATTATATTAATTATAATTCAGTTTAATAAAATATTTGTTATAATATATTGATTTATTGTATAATACATAGAAATTCATATTATATATACATGTAACTAGAATGAATGTTCTTAATTCCAAACCAGCCTTAAAGAATTTTATAGGATTTCAATCATTATTTTAATTTTAACTAGGNTGTGTATAAGAGACAGGCTCACTTATTTCTGGCTTGCCTGCTTCTAATGATCCGTGATCCATTTGTAGCTCTGTTTTATACCTATGCAAACTCATATGTGAATTATATAAGCATATATTATATTAATTATAATTCAGTTTAATAAAATATTTGTTATAATATATTGATTTATTGTATAATACATAGAAATTCATATTATATATACATGTAACTAGAATGAATGTTCTTAATTCCAAACCAGCCTTAAAGAATTTTATAGGATTTCAATCATTATTTTAATTTTAACTAGGATGATGGTTTCATAAATAAATTCTATGATAAGTTAAGAAACATGACTCCATTGCCTTCTTGGACCTAGTATACTGATGAGAATTTTGATCCCAGTATGATATTCACATAATTTTCATAAACCTGTTCCCTCTGGTCTCTGTTCCCAGGCACTTTTGAGAATTTCTCTTTAGACTTGTCCATATTTAGTACCTGTGTTTATTCTATTTTTCCTTCTTTAAACTTGATAGGCGCTTGCATTTCAAGTTTAGACCCTTTAGCTCAGATAAAATGTCTCAAGCATTGTTGTATGATTTTCTTGTCCTCTATCAGTTTTTTTTTTTAATATTTTGTTTATTTTGCTGCATCCAGTCTTAGCTGAGGCAGGCAGGATCTTTGTTCCGTCACGTGGGATCTTTTATTGCAATGCACAGAATCCAGAGCACACAGGGTCAGTAGTTAGGGTGTGCTGGCTTAATTGCTGTGCAGCACGTGGGATCTTAGTCTCCTAACCAGGGATCAAATTCATGTCCCTACATTGCAAGGCGGATTCTTAACCACGGGATCACCTGGAAAGTTCCCCTGTCTTCATTCTTTATTTGCTTTTTCTGGGATTAAGAATCTCTGCCATGCTTTATTAGAAAGAACATTTTTTCACCTTAATGGTAAACTTTTATTGTATATAGTGTGGATTGTATTTTCTCTACCCTGCTTTTTCCATTAGTTTGCTCCAATGAATTTTTATCTTTCAGAAATATTTCAGGGGCATTTCAATGGAATTTTAGGGGGAAGTAAACACTGTGATCAGTTAACAGGGCTTATCTTCAGAGGGCATGTGCCAGTTCAGCCAGTCCATTGTGAAAACGATGAAATGTTTAAGTTCAGACCTGGCTAGCCTGGGGAAAGGGAAGACAGGGATATTACATGACATTTAGGTTGTGTTTCAAACTGGAATCATCCAAACTGAGTTATTATCACACACAATGACTAGACAGCTCTGAGATCTAATGCGAGCTGAGGAAGGAAGATATGTAGAGGACATTGGGAGTCTGTGGTTGGAGAAAATACATTGATGTATCATTTCCCATTTCACTCAATTAATTCCATAAGAGGTTAACATATATTTCTGAGAAATATCCATTAAACACAAATAGATTATGTAAAGAATCAAGTTCATAACCTGATTCATAAAGAATCAAATGTGATTCAGTTTCACATTCACTTGTAAAAATGCTTTAAATATTATTATTACATATAATTAATGTGTATGTACGTATTATGTGTTATCAATGCCAATTGCTGTTGATTCATAGTTCAATACTTCTACCGTCCTTTGTGTTTGGTTACATCTAGCCTCTAATCCAAAGAGACAAGAGTACAAAGCATTTCACTCTCACTCCTCCCATTAACAAGCTTCTGAGTTTGTGTGCTGGAAAAATCACAACTTTAATGCACCTTTCTCTTGTTTTGTTTTAATGAGGAAAGTCTCACACTATCAGTCATTGGGGAGAGAGTTTATTGAATGGATTTTTAAGAATGCTGAGGGTTTCAAAATCTGCAAATAGGGACTGAAAACTTTGGATAATACAATATAACCAAAATTTGCCTCCAAATTCTGTCCTTGATATTAGAAGGATAGAATGAGAAATATGATTACTGCCTCTGAGAAATAGGATTATTGTCAAATCTTATCTTGATTTGAGGCAGATCACTTTCTCAAGATGTATGAGCATACAAGGAAGAGTCAGATACTATAAGAATTTTAGAGGGTTTAGGAAGAGTCTCCAATTTTTACCTCATCTCAGCACAAGGCTATTTGTCCTTAATTGGCCAAACATGAGAGCAGCAAATGACCTAGGTTCCTCTAATAAGTTTTGAAGGTAGCAAAAAAGAAAATGTAGAAAAATGCATGACGACTCTCTTTTCTTTTCATAGCAGACATTAGATACTGCTTTTTATATGTGGTTGATTTCTTGGACATATACATCTATTAGAAGAAATTTTACTATTTTAAATATTTGGAATTGATCAGAGGATGCCCTGGTTTATTTTAAGGCTCTAAAAGGCTTACCTGCTAAAATACCACCTTTGCTATTGAGAAGACTAATGGTTCCTAGAAACTTGGGTTTCATAAACAATAAAATTGGTGAAAAATCCAAGGAAACCACAAATGGTCCTTCTTCCTTCTTGCATCTTAATGTTAATACCTAGCGCTCTGTCATTCTCTACAGAACTACTCTCAATATATATAGATCTTAAACATTTTAAGTGTAAACACGTGCTAGTTAAGTACTATATCATGTGCTTTAGAATTAGTAACCCCAGTAGTTGTCATAATAACTTTCTGTTGAAGGGAATATTATTATCCCCATTTCACAGCTGAAAAACCGAGTCCTCGGTCAGTTACAAAGTTGGAGAGAGCCTGGATTCAACCCTAGGCAACTGGATCCAGAGTCCATGCCTTTTTAAAAACATAGTTTTATTTATTTATTTATTTTGGGCTCTGCTGGGTCTTCACTGCATGTGGGCTTTTCTCTAGTTGTAGCAAGCGGGGCTACTCTCTTGTGGTTCGAGGGCTTCTCATTGCGGTGTCTTCTGTTGTTAAGGAACATGGGCTTTAGATTCGGGAGCTTCAGTAGTTGCATCGCAGGAGCTCAGTAGTTGTAGTTCCCATGGTCTAGAGTACAGGCTCAATAGTGTGGCACACGGGCTCAGTGGCTCCTAGGTTTGTGGGATCTTCCTGGACCAGGGATCGAAACTGCGTCCCCTGCACTGGCAGGCAAATTCCTCACACTGAACAATCACTGGAAGACCCCAGAGTCCATGCTCTTGACTAAGTGGTAATCTGCCTCTAACAGTTTCTAGAAATTCTCTCCTTCTAGGATATCACCTGCAACCTGCCTCTGTCCTTACTTAGGACTTGTCATTTACCAGCTACAATCTTTTATCTAAAACTCCCAGGACTTCTAGTAATCAAATTTTTTTATTTTTCATTTAAAAGGCACATCCATTAAATGTTTGGAATAAACCAATGAAGTGTGTGAGGCATTTGTCATCAACACATTATTATTTCTGCACCAATAATCAGATATTCAACACAATATTGATATATCTGCATGAATATTCAGATACATTGATTAAAAAATAAGATTAGAAATAGCCTTAGGTCAATGTCACCAAATTAATTAGACATAAACTTACAATGTTATTGATTTTAGAATTTTTAGAATGTGGACTTGTACTAAAACCTGAAATCCCTCCAGTTTAGGTATATCATCACCAACACCAGCCTTTCAGGCTCACTTGCTCTAGAATGCCAATGCAAGTCACCTTTCACCTTTTGCTTGCTGGAGTTGATTTCTATTCTTCTCACCCACCTTAAATGTCAGCACCATCATTCTACTCAGTCCTTAGGAGTGAAGTTGTAAATTGGCAGTAAAGATCCTNTGATTTTAGAATTTTTAGAATGTGGACTTGTACTAAAACCTGAAATCCCTCCAGTTTAGGTATATCATCACCAACACCAGCCTTTCAGGCTCACTTGCTCTAGAATGCCAATGCAAGTCACCTTTCACCTTTTGCTTGCTGGAATTGATTTCTATTCTTCTCACCCACCTTAAATGTCAGCACCATCATTCTACTCAGTCCTTAGGAGTGAAGTTGTAAATTGGCAGTAAAGATCCTGCACTTGTTTTATTATTTTTGTTAGTGCTTATTATATTTCTAACTCTTGTATACTATACAAACCTGTACTATTCTATGTTATTGGCAACATAGTAATTCAGTTTAAGCATAAGTTAAATCCTTTCCTACCTTACCTCTAGTCACACAACTCTTTATAGTGGATATTATTACTCCCAAGTCAGAGCTGAGCAATCTGACACCAGAAGATTCAGGTAAGTTTTCCAAGATCGCATATCCAGGCACTTTTGATTCAAAGCCCTCTATAGTCATTCTCTGGGGACACTGTCTTCTTAGCTTAGAAGATGGTTTCCCCATATAGCTTATACCAAACACATGTATTGTAGCTCTTTTTAAAAAGAAACGACAAAAAGAATAGAAATCAAGACAGTGAGAGAAGAATTACCGAAGTTCTCTTCAAATAATAATGCAATTGATAATAAAGCTCTCCGCAGTATAAGGAGCTATACTCACTGGTCTCATTTCAAACAGTTGTCCTAAGTTCCTCATCACCTCTCTGGCCTTGACTGACTTATTGGTGGAGGTGGTTCTGACATTCAGCATAGTGAGGAGAATGAAACGAGCACAGGGTTTGGACAGAACCTGAATTTCTCTTTCATCTCTGTCACTGAAATTAACTTGTCTAGTTTCAAGATATAGTTGGCTGGATATTGAAGTGGGGGAGGACGTGCTTCCATGGGGTAGGCTGCACATGGGAGATTTCTGTACCTTCTGCACAATTTTGTTTTGAACCTGAAACTGAAGTGAAAGGGAAATTCGCTCAGTTGTGTCAGACTCTTTGCATCCCCATGGGGTGTAGCCCACCAGGCTCCTCTGTCCATGGAATTCTCCAAGCAAGAATACTGGCATGAGTAGCCATTCCATTCTCCACGGGATCTTCCCAACCGAGGGATCAAACCCAGGTCTCTTGCATTGCAGGCAGATTCTTCACCAGCTGAGCTACCAGAGAAGCCCCATGTTTTGAACCTAGAACTCTTCTAATATGTACTTTATTTTTATTTATTTTTAATTTTTATATAGTTTTCTTTTTTTAATTTTTTATATTATTTAGAGGCTAATTATTTTACAACATTGTATTGGTTTTGCCATACATCAACATGATTCCGCCACAGATGTACACGTGTTCCCGTGCGAGACAGCAAAGGAGACACAGATGTATAGAACAGTTTTTTGGACTCTGTGGGAGAGGGAAGGGGGGTGATTTGGGATAATGCATTGAAACATGTATAATATCATATACTTTATTTTTAAAATGAATTAAATTATACCTAAAATATAAGGTTGACGACTGCTAAATCGCTGACGATAGAAACTCACATTATTTACAATTTGCTTTCAAAGCTCTGAAATATCGTGTTTTGAATGATTGTGTTGATTTTCATTTCTTGATTTTTTGCTGAAATTTCTTCTTCACCAACCATTCTACCACTGAAATGGAAAGTACCCAGGACAGTGTTTTCTTTTCTAGGACTGCTGTAACAAATGACCACAATCTTGCTGGCTTTATTCTCTCACAGAAATGTATTCTCTCATAGTCCTGTAGACTTGAGGTCTGAAATCAAAACCTCTGATTTTAGAGGTCATGATAGAGCACTGACGGGGCCATGCTCCCCCTCCCACGGCTCTGGGTAGAGTCATTCTCTGTCTCTTCCGGCTTCTGATGGCTCCAAGCATTCCTTGGCTTGTAGCAGCATCATTCCAATCTCTGGCTCCATCTTCACAAAGCCATCTTCTCTCTTCTTTTTCTCAACTTTTGTCTGAGGACACTACTCTTGGATTTAGTGCCCATCCATGTTGTACAGGATGATCTCATCTTATTAAACTCATGAAGGCATCTTTTCCAAAGAAGATCTGGCTCTGGGGGTTAAAACGTGGGCATGTTCTTTATGGGGGTGGGGTACAGCATTGAGCCCACTACAGTTGGGAATGTGAAGTCTTCTGTCTGTGAAAATCTCACAGCAACAGTATTCAGAGGATTTACACCCATTTCTCACATGGATGGAGAGACACTGCAATCTTCTCCCAGTGACAACATCCTGAGAAGAGAATGATCTTTTCTCTACCAGCACTGATAGTTGTAGAAGCTCAGAAAGGAGGGTGTGTCTAAATACTATGGCGTTTTTAATGCTTTCCTATAATGTAATTCATCCTTTTCAAGTTGTTCGCAATGTGTGTTTCATTTTCTGTTTGTTGGTATCCAGTTCAGATACAAAAATGATTCTTAACTGGAGAAAAAAAAAGCCAAGGACTGATTCTTACTGCTTGTAACCTGTAATAGCTTTGTAACAAAAAATCCAGTAATGTAGCCACAGCAGGACTGTGAATAGAGAAAAAGCTCAAGTCTAAGAAGAAAAAAAGTCTTTGGCCAAATAAACATAATGATAATCTAACTTAATGTGAAGACTTTTGTAGAATAACTCTCTTAATAATCACTCTTGAAAATAACCTTCCAAGTTCACACCTTGCAATACAGGGCTTCCATCAAGGGATTTTTAATGTATTAATATTAATCCTCAGAACCTGTGGATATTGGCTTTTGCAATTGCCTTCACTTGACTTTACTTCATCACTTATTTGCTGTTGCAAAGTGATAGCTTAATCTCTGAAGTGAACTGGACAAGGCCCTTACGTGGCTAAGTGGACTTTGTAGATGTGGTTAAGGATTTTGAGATGGCAAGATTATATTTGACTATCCAGGTGAGCTCAATGTAATCACAAGGGTCATTAAGAATGAAAAAGGGAGATGAGGGAAGAGTCAGAGTCAGAGATTTGAAGATGCTATCCTGTTTGGCGGAGATGGCAATGGCAACACACTCCAGTACTCTTGCCTGGAAAATCCCATGGACGGAGGAGCCTGGTAGGCTCCAGTCCATGGGGTCGCTAAGAGTCGGACACGACTGAGCGACTTCACTTTCACTTTTTCACTTTCATGCATTGGAGAAGGAAATGGCAACCCACTCCAGTGTTCTTGTCTGGAGAATCCCAGGGATTGGG
>SJYM01004180.1:160668-171255 GCA_006410775.1 Tragelaphus imberbis | reverse complement strand
TGGTGTTTCTTAGTCATTGTGGTATGCAAGAGACTCTTTACATAAGTAGTGTGTAGGCTTCTCTCATTGTGGCTTGTGGTAAACACACTAGCTGTGGCCAGGAGCTCTAGTTGCACTGTACTAGGGGTTTCTCTCCAGATGTGGTGTGCTGCTCCTTTGAGTTGTTGCAATCATTAATCTAGTTGCTGTTGGCAAGGTGCTACTCTCTACTTGAGGTGGGATATCCAATTTAGTTTTACTCAGAAGACTCCTCTCTCGTTCCAGTGCAGGTCAATTCTCTAGTTGTGGTTCTTGGTTAAGTCTCTTCTTTTCGTGGGAATCTCCTCTCTAGTTGCATTGGGCAGGGCTTTTCCTGAATAGCTGCAATGTGAGGTGGGTCTCTTCTCCAGATGTGATATGTGAGAGCTTCTCTAATTGTGGTGAGCTGCACTTCTCTAATTGTGTTGTGGGTGCTCCTCTCTTGTAATGATGTGCGCCTGGACTTATCTCTAGTTGTGCTGAGATTTTGGCTCAATTTGCTGTGAGAATTACGACGGGGAACTCAGGGAACCTCTCGTGGTGCCCCAGGGAAGTCCAATCTCCAGTCTAATTGCGAGGGGGAGCTGGGGATTGCTCTCGTGTCACTGCAGGGCAAATAGACCCCATCTAGGCTTGTGTCCAGAAATTCCATGTTCCTCTCCTGTGGCGACATGGATCTCGGGATTGCTTTCAAGTTTCACCCTGGAAGTGAGGCCTCCTCTTGAACTGAAGTAAGAATTCCACTCTCCTCTCCAGCAGCGACGGATATTTCTTGGATTCCATTGACTGGCCTAAAGGGAGTCAAGGCCCCTGTGAAGTTTTGAGAAGGGATGCAGGATTGCTCTCTAGGCCCTGCAGGAAAAGAAGGGACTCATCTTGCGATGACGCAGGAATCTCGTATTGTTTCTCGAGTTCCGTTGCAACGTGGGGGGTTTCACTCCAGTTAGGAAGGGGAATTCGGGGAGTCTCTCGTGTGGCCCCAGGAATGTCCAGTCTCCATTCGAGTTGTGGGGGGCAGCACGACATTGCTCTTGAGTCATGGCAGGGGAATCAGGCGTCAAGACGCCTTGAAGGGGGAATCTCGAGGTCTTTCTCGAGTTGCCGCTTGAAACCCTGGATTCCCTCGACTTGTGACGGTGACCTCAGGGAGCTTCTAATGGTGCCGATGGGATGTCAGGAATACTGTGGAGTTGGGAGGGGCCACTGGAGACTCCACTGGGGTCGGTGTAATGGAAGAGGGCCTCCTCTCAAGTTGATGCCGGAACCCCAGGGTACCTCGCCTTTTCTGACATAGGTCTCGGGTTGTGTATGCAGTTTCAAACAGGGAGTCAGGTCTCGACTTGTGTGGAGGCATGGAACTCTGCTTTCCTCTCGAGTTGTCAAAGAAGTTAAAGGCCTCCATGTGAGTTGAACTTGGAATCTGGCCCTCTTTTCCAATTAGCAACTGGGGAATCAGAACTCCCTTCTTGTTGTGAGTGGATTCTCGCCTGACATTCAAATCTGTGCAAGGGGATCTGGCCTTATCTCGAGTGCATAGGAAAATACGTGACTTTCAAACTGTGAGAAGTCCCCCATGTTCCCCTCCAGTGTCAAGAGGATCCAAGCCTCCTCTAGAAGTGCGACAGGGATGTCGGCATTCCTTTCCAGGAGAAGCAGGGCAATCGACCCTCATCTTGACTTAAGGAGCGGAAAATAGGGCTCTTCTTTATTGTGGCTAAAGACTCAGTGTTCCTCTCGAGTGCACTGGGTATTTGGGAAAACTTCTGGAGTTTCATAAAGCATTCCAAATACCCTTTTGTGTTCAAAGAGGGAAGGTGGGCTTTCTTTGAAAATGCTGCAGCATAAAAGGACCTCCTCAAGCGTGCAGGAGAGAATTTCGTGGTTTGCGTGGAGTTGTGGAGGGAAGCTTAGGGTTCCTCTCGAGTTGGTGTCCACCTGGGGGACCCGCTTTTGTCTCCTCAGGAAGTCAGATCTCCTTTGGGGTTGGTCACTGCACTTCCTGATTGCTCGCACATCGCTGCACGGATGAATACGGCCTCATCTCAAGTTGAGATGGGAACTTCCATGTTCCTCTGCTTTTCTGACATCGATCTCGGGGTCTGTGTGGAGTTGGACTAGGGGAGTCCAGCCTCATCTTGTGTTGAGGCAGGGAACACCGCTTGCCTCTCGAGTTGTTCTTGGGACATCAGGCCACTTGTCGAGTTGTATTTGGAACCTGCAGGTTTTTCCGGAGGATGCAACTGGGGTGTCAGTGCCCCTTCGTGTTGTGGCTTCATCTTTGGGAATACATTCCAAGAGGTGCCCAGGCATCGGGACTTACCTTGAGTGGACTAGGAAATAGATATCTTTCAGAATGTGGCATGACCCACGAGGCTTCCTCTCAGGTTTCAATGTGAGACTGGCCTCCTCCTGAGGTGCAACAGGAAGGCCGGGATCCCTTTCCAGACCTAGCGGGGGAATCGACCTTCATGTCGAGATAAAGAGGGAACAAGGGGCTCATATTGATTTGGGCTGGGAAACTCGGTGCTTCTCTCGAGTGAGACCTGTATCTTGGGGAATATTTTGAGTTGCATCAAGGGTGTCAAGTACCATTTCGACTTTAAAGAGGGATTGTGAGATTTCCCTTGAGACGCTGTAGTGGAAAAGGGCCTCATCTGGCGATAATGGGGGAACCTCCTGGTTTTTCTCCAGTTCTGGAGGGATTCTCGAGTTATGACGGGGAACTCAGGGAGCCTCTCGTGGTGCCTCAGGGAAGTCCAATCTCCATGAGAGTTGCGAAGGGGAGCTGGGGATTGCAGTCGTATCACTGCAAGACAAATAGACTTCTTCTAGGCTTGTGTCCAGAAACTCCATGTTCCTCTCAGGTGGTGACAGGGATCTCAGGGTTGCATTCAAGGTTCACCTCGGGAGTCAGGCCTTGTCTCAAGTAGAAGCAAAACTCCGCTCTCCTCTCGAGTTACGACAGGTATCACTTGGAGCCCATTGAGTGGCCTAAAGTGATTCAAACCTTCTATCTAGTTTAGAGACTGGACTCGGGATTGCTCCCTAGATCCTGCAGGAAATGAAGGGCCTCATCTCGCAATGATGGAGGAATCTCGTGGTTTTTCTTGAGCTGCAGCATGACGTGTGTGGTTTCTCTCGAGTAATGATGGAGAATTCAGGGGAGATTCTTTTGTGGAACCAGGGAAGTCCATTCTCCACTTGAATTGCGNGATTTTTCTCCCTTTGTTTCTTGATGAGTCTGGCTAACGGTGTGTCAATTATATTTATCCTTTCAAAGAACCAGCTTTTGGTTTTTGTTGATTTGGTCTTGTTTGTTTCTTTTGCATTTATTTCTGTCCTAATTTTTAAGATTTATTTCCTTCTACTAACCCTGGGGTTCGTCATTTCTTCCTTTACTTGTTGCTTTAGTTGTAGAGTTAGGTTATTTATTTGACTTTATTTCTTGTTTCTTGAGGTATGCCTGTATTGCTATGAACTTTCCCCTTAAGACTGCTTTTACAATGTCTCACAGGTTTTGGGTTGTTATGTTTTCATTTTCATTTATTTCTATGCAGATTTGGATTTCATTTTTGATTTCTTCTCTGATTTGTTGGTTATTCAGAAGTGTGTTTTTCAGCCTCCATCTGTTGGAATTTTTAATAGCTTTTCTCCTGTAATTGAGATCTAATCTTACTGCACTGTGGTCAGAAAAGATGTTTGGAATGATTTCAATTTTTTTTTTTAATTTACCAAGGCTAGATTTATGGCCCAGGATGTGATCTATCCTGGAGAATGTTCCGTGTGCACTTGAGAAAAAGGTGAAATTCATTGTTTTGGGATGAAATGTCCTATAGATATCAATTAGGCCTGACTGGTCTATTGTATCGTTTAAAGTTTGTGTTTCCTTGTTAATTTTCTGTTTAATTGATCCCTCCATAGTTGTGAGTGGGGTATTAAAGTCTCCCTCTATTATTGTGTTATTATTAATTTCTTCTTTCATACTTGTTAGCATTTGTCTTACATATTGTGGTACTCCTATGTTGAGTGCATATGTATTTATAATTGCTATATCTTCTTCTTGGATTGATCTTTGATCATTATGTACTGACCTTCTTAGTCTCTTTTCACAGCCTTTGTTTTAAATCTATTTTATCTGATATGTGTATTGCTACTCCTGCTTTCTATTGGTCTCTATTTGCATGGAAAATCTTTTTCCAGCCCTTCACTTTCAGTCTGTATGTGTCCCTTGTTTTGAGGTGGGTCTCTTGTAGACAACATAGGTAGGGGTCTTGTTTTTGGGTCCATTCAGCCAGTCTTTGTCTTTTAGTTGGGGCATTCAACCCATTTATGTTTAAGGTAATTATTGATTAGTATGATCCTGTTGCCATTTACTTTACTGTTTTGGGTTCAAATTTATACACCCTTTTTGTGTTTCTTGTCTAGAGAATATCCTTTAGTATTTGTTGGAGTGCTGGTTTGGTGGTGCTGAATTCTCTCAGCTTTTGCTTGTCTGTAAACCTTTGATTTCTCATTCATATTTGAATGAGATCCTTGCTGGGTACAATAATCTGGGCTGTAGGTTATTTTCTTTCATCACTTTAAGTATGTCTTGCCATTCCCTCCTGGCTTGAAAAGTTTCTATTGAAAGATCAGCTGTTATCATTATGGGAAGTCCCTTGTGTGTTATTTGTTGTGTTTCCCTTGCTGCTTTTAATATTTGTTCTTTGTGTTTGATCTTTGTTAATTTGATTAATATGTGTCTTGGGGCGTTTCGTATTGGGTTTATTCTGTTTGGGACTCTCTGGGTTTCTTGGACTTGAATGATTATTTCCTTCCCCATTTTAGGGAAGTTTTCTACTATTATCTCCTCAAGAATTTTCTCATGGTCTTTCTTTTTGTCTTCTTCTTCTGGGACTCTATGATTTGAATGTTGTAGTGTTTAATATTGCCCTGGAAGTCTCTAAGATTGTCCTCATTTCTTTGAATTTGCTTCTCTTTTTTCCTCTCTGATACATTTATTTCTACCATTCTATCTTCTAATCCACGAATCCTATGTTCCGCCTCTGGTATTCTACTATTTGTTGCCTCCAGAGTGTTTTTGATCTCATTTATTGCATTATTCATTGTATATTGACTCTTTTTCATTTCTTCTAGGTCCTTGTTAAACCTTTCTTGCATCTTCTCAATCCTTGTCTCCAGACTGTTTATCTGTGATTCCATTTTGATTTCAACATTTTGGATCGATTTCACTATCATTATTCGGAATTCTTTATCAGGTAGATTCCCTATCTCTTCCTCTTTGGTTTGGTTTGGTGGGCATTTATCCTGTTCCTTTACCTGGTGGGTATTCCTCTGTCTCTTCATCTTGTTTACATTGCTGAGTTTGGGGTGTCCTTTCTGTATTCTGGCAGTTTGTGGAGTTTCCTTTATCATGGAGTTTCCTTGCTGTGTGAGGGTTTGTACAGGTGGCTTGTCAAGGTTTCTTGGTTATGGAAGCTTGTGTTGGTGTTCTGGTGTGTGGAGCTGGATTTCTTCTCTCTCTTTTCTTAGACAATGGGTTGCTTTTCTGCGTGCCTGATGTCCTCTGCCGGCATTCAGAAGTTGTTTGTGGAATTTACTTGGCGTTTAAATGTACTTTTGATGAATTTGTGGGGGGAGAAAGTGGTCTACCCGTCCTATTCCTCCACCAACTTAGCTCCTTCCTGTCCTGTGGAGTTTGGAGAGAGGACATGGGACTGCTGTCTAGGCCCTGCAGGAAAAGAAGGGCCTCATCTAGGGAAGAGGGTGGAATCTCGTGGTTTTTCTCGAGCTGCCGCATGACGTGTGTGGTTTCTCTTGAGTTATGACAGGGAACTCAAGGAGCCTCTTGTGTCCCCAGGGAGGTCCAGTCTCCATTTGAGTTGTGAGGGGGAGCGCGGCATTGCTCTCAGTCATGGCAGGGGAATCAGGTCTCAAGACCCGTTGAAGTGGGAATCTCCAGGTCTTTCATGAGTTGCGGCAGGACAAACTGGGTTCCCTCGACTTGTGACAGTGACTTCAGGTAGCTTCTCATGGTACCTATGGGAAGTCAGGAATACTGTGGAGTTGGGAGTGTCCTCCTGGGACTCCACTGGGGTGCATTGGAAAAGGGCCTCATCTCGAGTGGAGGTTGGAAACTCAGGATACCTCTCATGTTCTGACGTGGGTCTCCGGGTGTGTATGCCATTTCAAACACGGACTCAGGTCTCGGCCTCTGTGGAGGCATGGAACTCTTCTTTCATCTCGAATTGTCAAAGGTGTTAAAGGCCTCCAGGCGAGTTGAATTTGGAACCTGACTCTCTTTTCCAATGAGCAATTGGGGCATCAGGAGTCCTTTCGTGTTTTGAGTGGATTCTCAGCTGACATTCGAATCGGTGTAAGGATATCAGGCCTGATCTCGACTGGGTTGGAAAATATGTGGCTTTCGAATTGTGACAAGACCCCTGGGTTCCCCTCCAGTGTCAAGTAGATAGCAGCCTTCTCTCGAGGTGCGACGGGGATGTCAGCATTCCTTTCCAGGAGAAGCAGGGCAATCGAACCTCATCTCAAGTTGAGAATGGGAAAATGGGGCTCTTCTTGACTTGTGGTGGGAGACTCAGTGTTGCTCTCAAGTGGTGACGGGTATTTGGGAAACTTCAGAAAATTCATCAACCGTGTCAAGTACCCTTTAGAGTTCCTAGAGGGAACATGGGCTTTCTTTGTAAACGCTGCACCGTAAATTGGCCTCCTCAAGCGTCCAGGTGAGAATTTCGTATTTTGCGTGGAGCTCTGGCGGGAAACTTAGAGTTCCTCTTGAGTTATGTGTCGACCTTAGGGACCCACTCGTGTCTCCTCAGGGAAGTCAGATCTCCTCTTACGTTGCGAGGGGCACCTATGGATTCCTCAGGCTTGGTTGCAGGGATGAATAGGGCCTCATCTCGAGTTGAGGTGGGAAGTTCAGGGTTCCTTTCCATTTCTGAGATCGATCTTGTGGTCTCTGTGGAGTTGGAACTGGGGAGTCCAGTCTCGTCTTTTGTTGAGTCAGGGAACCCTGCTTGCCTCTCAAGTTGTTCACAGGGCGTCAGGCCACTTGTCGAGTTGTATTTGGAACCTGCAGGTTTTTCCGGAGGATGCAACTGGGGAGTCAGTGCCCCTTAGTCTTGTGACTTCATCGTCAAGGTTACATTCGAAGAGGTGCCCGGGATTCAGGACTTAACCTGAGTGGACGGGGAAATCGGTGTCTTTCGGATTGTGGCACGACGCTCGAGCCTTTCTCTCAAGTTTCAGTGTGCAACCGGCCTCCTCCTGAGGTGCAATGTGAAGGTTGGTATCCCTTTTCAGACAAAGCAGGAGAATCCACCCTCATGTCGAGGTCAGGAGGGCAGAAGGGGCTTAATTTAACTTGTGCCAGGAAACTCGGTGTTCCTCTCAAATGAGACTGGTATGTCGGGCAACATTTTAAGTTGCGTCAAGGGTGTCAAGTACCGTTTCGGATGTCAAGAGGGATCGTGGGATTTCTCTCGAGACGCTGCAGTGGGAAAGGGCCTCATATGGCGATGACGGGGGAACCTCATGGTTTTCCTCGAGTTGCAGCGTGATTCTTAAGTTAACACGGGGAATTCAAGCAACCTCTCCTTTGGCTCCAGGGAAGTCCAATCTCCATTTGAGTTGCAATGGGGAGCTGGAAATTATTCTCAAATCACTGCAGGTTAAGTAGACCTCATCTAGGTTTGTGTCCAGAAACGCTGGGTTCCCCTCCAATTTTGACAGTGATCTCGGGGTTGCATTACAGGTTCACATGGAGAGTAAAGCCTCATCTCAAGTTAAAGCAAAGAACTCCGCTCTACTCTTGAGATGCGACATGTATCTCTTGGAGCCAATTGAGTGGCCTAAAGGGAGTCAAGCCTCCTGTGGCGTTTTGAGAGGAGACTTGGAATTTCTCTCTAGCCAGGCAGGAAAAAAAGCGCCTCATCTCACGATGACGAAGGAATTTCGTGTTTTTTCTCGAGCTGCGGTGCAACGTCATTTTTCTCTCGATTTATGACAAGGAACACAGGGAGACTCTCGTGTGGCCCCAGGTAAGTCCAATATCCATTCCAGTTTCATGGGGTTGCACGGCCTGCTCTTCAGTCATGGCAGGGAATCGGGCCTCAAGATGCGTTGAAAGGGGAATCTCATGGTGTTTCTCGAGTTGTGGCAGGAAACCCTGGGTTAACTCAACTTGTGACAGTGAACTCAGGGAACTTCTCATGGTTCCTATGGGAAGGCAGGAATACTGTCGAGTTGGGAGGTGCCTCTCAGGACTCAACTGGGGTCGGTGCAATGGAAGAAGGCCTCATCTCGAGTTGCAGCGGGAACCTAAGTGTTCCTCTCCTGTTCTTACATGGGTCTTGGGGTGTGTATGCCGTTTCAAACAGGGAGTCAGGTCTCGACTTGTGTGGAGATATGGCTCTCTGACTGCCTCTCGAGTTGACAGAGGGGCTTCAGGCACCCAGACGAGTTGAACTTGGGACCTGTGGCTCTTTTCTAATTAGCACGCGAGGCAGCAGAACTTCCTTCGTGTTGTGAGTTGATCTCGGCTGACATTCGAATCGGTGCAAGGGAATCAGGTCCGATCTCGAGTGGATGGGTAAATAAGTGGTTTTTGAATTGTGACAAGACCCCCGGGTTCCCCTCCAATGTCAAGTAGATTCCAGCCTCGTCTCAAGGTGCGAAGGGGACGTCGGCATTTCTTTCCAAGTGAAGCAGGGCAATGGACCCTCATCTCAACTTGAGGAGGGGAAAATGGGGCTCTTCTTGACTTGTGGCAGGAAACTCAGCATTCCTCTTGAGTCGGAATAGGTATCTGGGGAAACTTCTGGAGTTTCTTGGAGCATGTAAAGTACTCTTTTGAGTTCCAAGAGGGAACGTGGGCTTGCTTTGGATATGTAGCAGCATCAAAGGGGCACCTAAAGCATGCAGGAGAGAATGTGGTGGGTTGGGTGGAGTTGTGTCAGGTAGCTACAAGTTCCTCTCGAGTTGCGTGTCAACCTGGGGGACATGCTCATGTGTCCTAAATTAAGTCAAAGCTGCTTTGGTAATGCGAGTGGCACCTTGGGATTCTTTGAGCATTGCTTCAGGGATGAATAAGTCCTCATCTCGAGTTGAGGCGGGAATCTCAGGGTTCCTCTCTATTTCAGACATCAATCTCGGAGTCTCTGTGAAGTTGGAAGAGGGAAGTCAGGCCTCATCTTGTGTTTAGGAACGAAAGTCTGCTTGCCTCGCAAGTGTATTATGGGCTTTCAGGGCACGTGTCGAGTTATACTTAAAACCTGTGGATTATCCCGGAGGATGTAACAGGAGTGTCAGTGCCCCTTAATGTTGTGACTTCCTCCTTGGAATTACATTCGAAGAGGTTCCCAGACATTGGGACTTCTCTTGAGTGGACGGGGAAATCGGTGTCTTTCGGAATGTGGCACGACCCACGAGGCTTCCTCTCGAGTTTCCAAGTGAGACCGGCCTCCTCCTGAGGTGGGACAGGAAAGTCAGGATCCCTTTCCAGACAAAGCAGGGATTCGACACTCATGTCGATATCAAGAGGGAAGAAGGGGTTCAGAGCATGATGTGCCATGACCCTCGGGTTCCTCTCCAATGAGACCAGTAAGTTGGGCCACATTTGAAGTTTCCTCAAGGCTGTAAAGTTCCGTTTCGATGATCCAGTGGGTTCATGGCATTTCTCTCAAGATGCTGTAGCGGGAAAGGGTCTCATCTGGCGATGACTGGGCAACCACGTGGTTGTTCTCGACTTACACGGGATTCTGGAGTTACGATGGGGAATTCAGGGAGCCTATCATTTGGCCCCAGGGAAGACCAGATCAGATCAGATCAGTCGCTCAGTTGTGTCCGACACTTCGCGACCCCATGAACCGCAGCACGCCAGGCCTCCCTGTCCATCACCAGCTCCCGGAGGTCACCCAGACTCACACCCATCAAGTCAGTGATGCCATCCAGCCATCTCATCCTCTGTCGTCCCCTTCTCCTCCTGCCCTCAATCCCTCCCAGCATCAGAGTCTTCTGCAATGAATCAACTCTTCCCATGAGGTGGTCAAAATACTGGAGTTTCAGCTTTAGCATCATTCCTTCCAAAGAAATTCCAGGATTGATCTCCTTCAGAATGGATTGGTTGGATCTTCTTGTAGTCCAAGGGACTCTCAAGAGTCTTCTCCAACACCACAGTCCAAAAGCACCAATTCTTCGGCGCTCAGCCTTCTTCACAGTCCAGCTCTCACATCCATACATGACCACAGGAAAGACCATAGCCTTGACTAGGCGAACCTTTGATGGTAAAGTAATGTCTCTGCTTTTGAATATGCTATCTAGGTTGGTCATAACTTTCCTTCCAAGGAGTAAGCGTCTTTTAATTTCATGGCTACAGTCACCATCTGCAGTGATTTTGGAGCCCAGAAAAACAAAGTCTGACACTGTTTCCACTGTTTCCCCATCTATTTCCCATGCAGTGATGGGACCAGATGCCATGATCTTCGTTTTCTGAATGTTGAGCTTTAAGCCAACCTTTTCACTCTCCACTTTCACTTTCATCAAGAGGGTTTT
>SJYM01004180.1:73510-155348 GCA_006410775.1 Tragelaphus imberbis | reverse complement strand
ACAGGGAAGACCAATCTCCATTCAAAATGGCGTGGGAGAGCTGGGGATTGCTCTCGAGTCGCTGCAGGGCAAAAAGACCTCTTCTAGTTTTCTAGGCGTGTGTCCAGAAATTCCGTGTTCCCCTTCAGGAAAGCTAGGGTTCTCTGGGTTGCATTCAAGCTTCAGCCGGGGAGTCAGGCCTCGTCTCGAGTTGAAATAAAGAACTCCCCTCTCCTCTCGAGTGGCCAAGGTTACCTTTTGAAGCCAATTGTGTTAAAAAAAAAAAAAGAGAGAGAGAGAGAATCAAGAATTCTGTGGAGTTTTGAGAGAGGATTCTGGGTTGCTCTCTAGGCCCTGCAGGAAAAGAAGGGGCTCATGTGGCGACATCGGGGGAATCTCATGGTGTTTTCTCGAGCTTCGCCTCGACGTGTCGCGTTTCTCTCGAGGTACAACGGGGATCTCAGGGAAACTCTCTTGTGTCCCCAGGGAAGTCAAGTTCACATTCAAAGAGCAAGGAGGGCCCAGCATGACTCTCGAGTCATGGCAGGGGAATCAGGCTTCAAGATACGTTGAAGGGGGTATCTGGAGGTGTTACTTCAGGGGCTGTAAGAATTCCTAGGTTCCCTGGGGTTGTGACAGTGACCTATGGCAGCTTCCCTTGGTGCCTATGAGAAGGGGGAATACTATGCAGTTGAGAAGGTTGTCTTGGGATTCCCCTGGGTTCAGTGCCATGGAAGAGGGCCTCATATGGAGATGAGGCGGGAATCTCAGGCTTCCTCTCCTGTTGTGACATCAATCTCGGGGTCTTTGGGGGCTTTGAACAGGGAGGTAGGCCTCGACTTATGTGGAGGCATGGAACTCCGCTTGCCTCTCGCGGTATTCATAGAGTGTCAGGCCACTTGTCTGGTTGTCCTTGGAACCAGAGGCTCTTTCGGGAGGATTCACACAGGGTGTCAGTGCCCCTTCGTGTGATGACTTCATCCTCGGGGTTCCATTGGAAAAGGTGCACAGGCATCAGGACCTCTCTTGAGTGGATGTGGAAATCGGTGTCTTTTGGAATGTGGCACGACCCACGAGGCTTCCTCTCAAGTTTTCAAGTGAGACCGGCCTCCTCCTGAGGTGAGACTGGAAAGTCGGGATCCCTTTCCAGACAAAGCAGGGATTCGACACTCATGTCGACATCAGGAGGGAAGAAGGGGCACAGAGCATGTTGTGCCGTGACCCTCGGGTTCCTCTCCAATGAGACCGGTATGTTGGGCCACATTTGAAATTTCCTCAAGGGTGTTTTGTTCCGTTTCGATGATCCAGTGTGTTCGTGGGATTTCTCTCAACACGCTGCAGCGGGAAATGCCCTTATTTTTTGATAACTGGGCAACCACGTGGATATTCTCAACTTACCACGTAATTCTCGAGTTATGACCCAGAACTGAGGGAGCCTCTCCTGTGGCCCCACAGAAGACCAATCTCCATTCAAAATGGCATGGGAGAGCTGGGGATTGCTCTCGAGTCTCTGCAGGGCATAGAGACCACTTGTGGTGTTCTAGGCCTCTGTCTGGAAACAGCTTGTTCCCCTTCAGGGGCGGTAGGGATCTCGTGGTTGCATTCAAGCTTCAGCCGGGGAGTCAGGCCCTGTCTCGAGTTGAAACAAAGAACTCCCCTCTCCTCTCGAGTGGCCAAGGCTAGCTCTTGAAGCACATTGTGTTAAAATAAAGGGAATCAAGCCTTCTGTGGAGTGTTCAGAGAGGACTCTGGGTTACTCTGTAGGCCCTGAAGGAAAGAAAGGCTTCATCTGGGGATGTCAGTGGAATCTCATGGTGTTTTCTTGAGCTGCGGCTCGACGTGTGGCGTTTCTCGCGAACTACGACGGGGAACTCAGGGAGCCTCACGTGTGGATCCAGGGAAGACCAATCTCCATTGAAAATAGCGTGGGAGACCTGGGGATTGCTCTCAAATCGCCGCAGGGCAAAGAGACCTCCTCTAGTCTTTAAGGAGTGTGTCCATAAACTCCGTGCTCCCCTTAAGGGGCGCTAGGAATCTCAGAGTTGCATTCAAACTTCAGCCGGGGAGTCAGGTCGCGTCTCGAGTTGAAGAAGAACTGTGCTCTCCTCTCGAGTTTCCAAGGATAGCTCTTGAAGCCCACTGTGTTTTTTAAAAAAGGAATCAAGCCTTTTTTGGAGATTTGAGAGAGTCCTTGGGTTTGCTCTCTAGGCCCTGCAGGAAAACAAGGGCCTCATCTGGCGATGTCGGGAAATCACATGGTATTTCCTCAAGCTGAGGCTGGAAATGTTCCGTTTCTCTCGAGCTATGAGGGGGAAATCAAGGAGGCTCTCTTTTGTCTCCAGGGAAGACCAGTCCCCATTCGAGTGGAGAGGAGGGCTCGGGATGACTCTCCGAGTCACGGCAGGGGAATCGGGCTTCAACACGTGTTGAAGCGGGTATCTCAAGGTGTTTCTCGAGTTGCTGTAAGAATCCCTAGGTTCCTTCGGCTTGTAACAGTGACCACTGGCAGCTTCCCTTGGTGCCTATGAGAAGGGGGAATACTGTGCAGTTGAGAGGGTTGTCTTGGGATTCCCCTGGGTTCAGTGCCATGGAACAGGGCCTCATTTGGAGGTGAGGTGTGAATCTCAGGCTTCCTCTCCTATTGTGGCATTGATCTCAGTGTGTTTGGGGGTTCTGAACAGGGAGTTAGGCCTCGCCTTGAGTGGAGGCATGGAACTCCGCTTGCCTCTTGTGTTGTTCATAGAGTGTCAGGCCACTTGTTGAGTTGTCCTTGGAAACAGGCTTTTTCCGGAGGATGCACACAGGGTGTCACTGCCCCTTCTTGTGGTGACTTCATCCTAGGGGTTCCATTGGAAAAGGTGTGCAGGCATCGGAACTTGTCTTGAGTCTATGGGGAAATCGATGTCTTTCAAATGTGGCATGAACCACGAGGCTTCCTCTCCAGTTTCCAAGTGAGACCAGCCTCCTTCTGAGGTGGGATTGGAAGGTAGGGATCCCTTTCCAGGCAAAGAAGGGGAATGGACCCTCATGTCGAGATCTGGAGGGAAGAAATGGCTCAGAGGAAGTTGTGCTTAGAACCTTGGTGTTCCTCTCCAATGACACCGGTATGTTGGGCCACATTTGAAGTTTCCACAAGGCTGTCTAGTTTCGTTTCGATGATCCAGTGGGTTGGTGGGCTTTCCCTAAAGACGCTGCAGAGGGAAATCTCCTTATCTGGCGACGTCTGGGCAACCACGTGTATATTCATGACTTACGGCGGGTTTCTCGAGTTACGACCCAGAACTGAGGGAGCCTCTCCTGTGGCCCCAAAGAAGACCAATCTCCATTCAAAATGGCGTGGGAGAGCTGGGGATTGCTCTCGAGTCCCTCCAGGGCATAGAGACCTCTTCTAGTGTTCTAGGGGTGTGTTGGGAAACACGTTGTTCCACTTCAGGGGCGGTAGAGATCTCAGGGTTGCACTCAAGCTTCAGCCGGGAAGTCAGGCCTCATCTCAAGTTGAAACAAAGAACTCCCCTCCCCTCTCGAGTGGCCAAGGCTTGCTCTTGAAGCCCATTGTGTGAAAATAAAGGGAAGCATGCCTTCTGTGGAGTTTTGAGAGAGGACTCTGCGTTGCTCTGTAGGCCCTGCAGGAAAAGAAGGGCCTCATCTGGCGATGTCGGGGGAATCTCATTGTGTTTTCTTGAGCTGCGGCCCTACGTGTGGTGTTTCTCTCGAGCTACGACGGGGAACTCAGGGAGCCTCACGTGTGGATCCAGGGAAGACCAATCTCCATTGAAAATAGAGTGGGAGAGCTGGGGATTGCTCTCAAATCGCTACAGGGCAAAGAGACCTCCTCTAGTCTTTTAGGAGTGTGTCCAGAAACTCTGTGTTCCCCTTCAGGGGCGCTAGGAATCTCAGTGTTGCATTCAAACTTCAGCCCGGGAGTCAGGTCGTGTCTCGAGTTGAAGCAAAAACTGCCCTCTCCCCTCGAGTTTCCAAGGAGAGCTCTTGAAGCCCACTGTGTTTTTAAAAAAAGGAATCAAGCCTTCTGTGGAGTTTTGAGAGAGTCCTTGGGTTTACTCTCTAGGCCCTGAGGAAAAGAAGGGCCTCATCTGGCGATGTCAGGAAATAACATGGTATTTCCTCAAGCTGCGGCTTGGTGTGCCGTTTCACTCGAGCTATGAGGGGAAACTCAGTGAGCCTCTCTTGTGGCCCCAGCGAAGACCAGTCCCCAGTTGAGTGGCGAGGATGGCCCGGGATGGCTCTCGAGTCACGGCCAGGGAATTGGGCTTCAAGATGTGTCGAAGGGGGTATCTCGAGGTGTTTCTCGAGTTGCTGTAAAAATTCCTAGGTTCCCTCGGCTTGTGACGGTGACCTCTGGCAGCTTCCCTTGGTGCCTATGAGAAGGGGAAATACTGTGCAGTTGAGAGCGATGTTTTGGAATTTCCCTGAGTTCAGTGCCATGGAAGAGGGCCTCATCTGGAGGTGTGGTGGGAATCGGAGGTTTCCTCTCGTGTTCTGACATTGATCTCAGGGTCTTTGGGGGTTTTGAGCAGGGAGATATGCCTCGTCTTGTGTGGAGGCATCAAATCCACTTGCNAGAACTCCCCTCTCCTCTCGAGTGGCCAAGGCTAGCTCTTGAAGCACATTGTGTTAAAATAAAGGGAATCAAGCCTTCTGTGGAGTGTTCAGAGAGGACTCTGGGTTACTCTGTAGGCCCTGAAGGAAAGAAAGGCTTCATCTGGGGATGTCAGTGGAATCTCATGGTGTTTTCTTGAGCTGCGGCTCGACGTGTGGCGTTTCTCGCGAACTACGACGGGGAACTCAGGGAGCCTCACGTGTGGATCCAGGGAAGACCAATCTCCATTGAAAATAGCGTGGGAGACCTGGGGATTGCTCTCAAATCGCCGCAGGGCAAAGAGACCTCCTCTAGTCTTTAAGGAGTGTGTCCATAAACTCCGTGCTCCCCTTAAGGGGCGCTAGGAATCTCAGAGTTGCATTCAAACTTCAGCCGGGGAGTCAGGTCGCGTCTCGAGTTGAAGAAGAACTGTGCTCTCCTCTCGAGTTTCCAAGGATAGCTCTTGAAGCCCACTGTGTTTTTTAAAAAAGGAATCAAGCCTTTTTTGGAGATTTGAGAGAGTCCTTGGGTTTGCTCTCTAGGCCCTGCAGGAAAACAAGGGCCTCATCTGGCGATGTCGGGAAATCACATGGTATTTCCTCAAGCTGAGGCTGGAAATGTTCCGTTTCTCTCGAGCTATGAGGGGGAAATCAAGGAGGCTCTCTTTTGTCTCCAGGGAAGACCAGTCCCCATTCGAGTGGAGAGGAGGGCTCGGGATGACTCTCCGAGTCACGGCAGGGGAATCGGGCTTCAACACGTGTTGAAGCGGGTATCTCAAGGTGTTTCTCGAGTTGCTGTAAGAATCCCTAGGTTCCTTCGGCTTGTAACAGTGACCACTGGCAGCTTCCCTTGGTGCCTATGAGAAGGGGGAATACTGTGCAGTTGAGAGGGTTGTCTTGGGATTCCCCTGGGTTCAGTGCCATGGAACAGGGCCTCATTTGGAGGTGAGGTGTGAATCTCAGGCTTCCTCTCCTATTGTGGCATTGATCTCAGTGTGTTTGGGGGTTCTGAACAGGGAGTTAGGCCTCGCCTTGAGTGGAGGCATGGAACTCCGCTTGCCTCTTGTGTTGTTCATAGAGTGTCAGGCCACTTGTTGAGTTGTCCTTGGAAACAGGCTTTTTCCGGAGGATGCACACAGGGTGTCACTGCCCCTTCTTGTGGTGACTTCATCCTAGGGGTTCCATTGGAAAAGGTGTGCAGGCATCGGAACTTGTCTTGAGTCTATGGGGAAATCGATGTCTTTCAAATGTGGCATGAACCACGAGGCTTCCTCTCCAGTTTCCAAGTGAGACCAGCCTCCTTCTGAGGTGGGATTGGAAGGTAGGGATCCCTTTCCAGGCAAAGAAGGGGAATGGACCCTCATGTCGAGATCTGGAGGGAAGAAATGGCTCAGAGGAAGTTGTGCTTAGAACCTTGGTGTTCCTCTCCAATGACACCGGTATGTTGGGCCACATTTGAAGTTTCCACAAGGCTGTCTAGTTTCGTTTCGATGATCCAGTGGGTTGGTGGGCTTTCCCTAAAGACGCTGCAGAGGGAAATCTCCTTATCTGGCGACGTCTGGGCAACCACGTGTATATTCATGACTTACGGCGGGTTTCTCGAGTTACGACCCAGAACTGAGGGAGCCTCTCCTGTGGCCCCAAAGAAGACCAATCTCCATTCAAAATGGCGTGGGAGAGCTGGGGATTGCTCTCGAGTCCCTCCAGGGCATAGAGACCTCTTCTAGTGTTCTAGGGGTGTGTTGGGAAACACGTTGTTCCACTTCAGGGGCGGTAGAGATCTCAGGGTTGCACTCAAGCTTCAGCCGGGAAGTCAGGCCTCATCTCAAGTTGAAACAAAGAACTCCCCTCCCCTCTCGAGTGGCCAAGGCTTGCTCTTGAAGCCCATTGTGTGAAAATAAAGGGAAGCATGCCTTCTGTGGAGTTTTGAGAGAGGACTCTGCGTTGCTCTGTAGGCCCTGCAGGAAAAGAAGGGCCTCATCTGGCGATGTCGGGGGAATCTCATTGTGTTTTCTTGAGCTGCGGCCCTACGTGTGGTGTTTCTCTCGAGCTACGACGGGGAACTCAGGGAGCCTCACGTGTGGATCCAGGGAAGACCAATCTCCATTGAAAATAGAGTGGGAGAGCTGGGGATTGCTCTCAAATCGCTACAGGGCAAAGAGACCTCCTCTAGTCTTTTAGGAGTGTGTCCAGAAACTCTGTGTTCCCCTTCAGGGGCGCTAGGAATCTCAGTGTTGCATTCAAACTTCAGCCCGGGAGTCAGGTCGTGTCTCGAGTTGAAGCAAAAACTGCCCTCTCCCCTCGAGTTTCCAAGGAGAGCTCTTGAAGCCCACTGTGTTTTTAAAAAAAGGAATCAAGCCTTCTGTGGAGTTTTGAGAGAGTCCTTGGGTTTACTCTCTAGGCCCTGAGGAAAAGAAGGGCCTCATCTGGCGATGTCAGGAAATAACATGGTATTTCCTCAAGCTGCGGCTTGGTGTGCCGTTTCACTCGAGCTATGAGGGGAAACTCAGTGAGCCTCTCTTGTGGCCCCAGCGAAGACCAGTCCCCAGTTGAGTGGCGAGGATGGCCCGGGATGGCTCTCGAGTCACGGCCAGGGAATTGGGCTTCAAGATGTGTCGAAGGGGGTATCTCGAGGTGTTTCTCGAGTTGCTGTAAAAATTCCTAGGTTCCCTCGGCTTGTGACGGTGACCTCTGGCAGCTTCCCTTGGTGCCTATGAGAAGGGGAAATACTGTGCAGTTGAGAGCGATGTTTTGGAATTTCCCTGAGTTCAGTGCCATGGAAGAGGGCCTCATCTGGAGGTGTGGTGGGAATCGGAGGTTTCCTCTCGTGTTCTGACATTGATCTCAGGGTCTTTGGGGGTTTTGAGCAGGGAGATATGCCTCGTCTTGTGTGGAGGCATCAAATCCACTTGCCTCTCGAGGTGTTCATGGGGTGTCAGGCCACTTGTCAAGTTGTCGTTGGAACCAGCGGCTCTTTCGGGAGGATGCACCCAGTGTGTCAGTGCCCCTTCGTGTGGTGACTTCAACCTCGGGGTTCCACTGGAAAAGGTGCCCAGGAATTGGGACTTCTCTTGAGTGGACGGGGAAATCAGTGTCTTTCGGAATATGGCATGACCCACGAGGCTTCCTCTCGAGTTTCCAAGTGAGACCGGCCTCCTCCTGAGGGGGGACTGGAAAGTCGGGATCCCTGTCCAGACAAAGAAGGGATTCGACACTCATGTCGATATTAGGAGGGAAGAAGGGGCTCAGAGCATGTTGTGCAGTGACCCTCGGGTTCCTCTCCAATGAGACCGATATGTTGGGCCACATTTGAAATTTCCTCAAGGCTTTGAAGGTCCGTTTCGATGATCCAGTGGGTTCGTGGGATATCTCTCAAGATGCTGCAGCGGGAAAGTGTCTCATCTGGCGATGACTGGGGAACCACGTGGTTGTTCTCGACTTAGGCATAATTCTTAAGTTACAATGGGAAATTCAGGGATCCTCTCATGTGGCCCCAGGGAAGACCAATCTCCATTTACAATTGCGTGGGAGAGCTGGGGAATGCTCTCGAGTCGCTGCAGGCCATAGAGACCACTTCTTGTCTTCTAGGCATGTGTCTAAAAACTCCATGTTCCCCTTTAGGGGTGCTACAGATCTCGGGGTTGCATTCAAGCTTCAGCCAGAGAATCAGGCCTCGTCTACAGTTGAAGCAAAGAAATCCCCTCTCCTCCCGAAATGCCACGGCTATCTTTGAAGCAAATTGTGTTTAAAAAAGTAAAAAAGGGAATTAAGCCTTCCGTGGAGATTTGAGAGAGGACTCTATGTTGTTCTCTAGGCCCTGCAGGAAAAGATGGGCCTCATGTGATGATGTCGGGGGAATCTCATGGTGTTTCCTCAAGCTTCGGCTCGAAGTGTCGCGTTTCTCTCAAGGTACAATGGGGAACTCAGGGAGCCTCTCTTGTGTTCCCAGGGAAGTCTAGTCCCCATTAGAGTATCGAGGAGGCCCCAGGATGGCTCTCGAGTCACTGCAGGGTAATCCGCCTTCAGAGGTGTTTAAGGGGGTATTTCGAGTTGTTTCTCGAGTTGATGTAAGAATCCCTAGCTTCCATGGGGTTTCGACGGTGACCTCTGGCAGATTCCCTTGGTGCCTGTGAGAAGGGGGAATATTGTGCAGTTGAGAAGGTTGTCTTGGGATTCCCCTGGGATCAATGCCATGCAACAGGGTCTCATCTGGAGGTGAGGAGGAAATCTCAGGCTTCCTCTCCAGTTCTGACATGGATCTCGGGGTCTTTGGGGGTTTTGAACAGGGAGTTAGGCCTCGCCTTGTGTGGAGGCATGGAACTGAGCTTGCCTCTCGAGATGTTCATGGGGTGTCAGGCCACTTATCGAGTTTCCTTGGAACCAGAGGCTCTTTCGGGAGGATACACCTATCGTGTCAGTGCCCCTTCCTGTTGTGACTTCATCCTCAGCTTTCCATTGGAAAAGGTCTGGAGGCATCGGGACTTCTCTTGAATGGACGGAGAAATCGGTGTCTTTCGGAATGTGGCACAAACCATGAGGATTCCTCTCGAGTTTCAAAGTGAGACCGGCCTCCTCCTGAGGTGGGACTAGAAGGTAGGGATCCCTTTCCAGACAAAGCAGGGGGATCAACCCTCATGTCGAGAATGGGACGGAAGAAGGGGCTCAGAGGAAGTTGTGCCGAGAACCTCGGTGTTCCTCTCTAATAAGACCGGTATGTTGGGCCACATTTGAACTTTCCTCAAGGCTGTCTAGTTCCGTTTCAATGATCAAGTGGGGTTCTTGGATTTCGCTCAACACATTGCAGCGGGAAATGGCCTCCTCTGGCGATGACTGGGCAACCACGTGTTTATTCTCGACTTAGGGAGGGATTCTCAAGTTACAACCTGGAACAAAGGGAGCCTCTCGTGTGGCCACAGGGAAGACCAATCTCCATTAAAAATGTCGTGGGAGGGCTGGGGATTGCTCTTGAGTCGCTGCAGGGCAAAAAGACGTCTTCTAGTCTTCTAGGCGTGTGTCCAGAAACTCTGTGTTCCCCTTCAGGGGCGCTAGGGATCTAGGGGTTGCATTCAAGCTTCAGCCGGAGAATCAGGCCTTGTCTCCAGTTGAAGAAAAGAACACCCCTCTCCTCCCAAATTGCCATGGCTAGCTTTGAAGCCAATTGTGTTTTAAAAAGCAAAAAAAAAATAGGAAATCAAGGCTTCTGTGGAGATTTGAGAGAGGACTCTATGTTGTTCTCGAGTCCGTTCAGGAAAAGAAGGGACTCGTGTGGCGATGTTGGGGGATCTCATGGTGTTTCCTCAAGCTTCAGCTCAACGTGTTTTGTTTCTCTCGAGGTACGACGGGGAACTCAGGGAGCCTCTCTTGTGTTCCCAGGGAAGTCCAGTCCCCATTCGAGAATCGAGGAGGGCCCGGGGTGGCTCTCGAGTCACGGCAGGGGAATCGGGCTACAAGACATGTTGAAGGGGGTATCTCGAGGTGTTTCTCCAGTTTATGTAAGAATCTCTAGGTTCCCTGGGGTTTTGACGGTGATCCCTGGCATATTCCCTTGGTACCAATGAGAAGGGGGAATACTGTGCAGTTGAGACAGTTGTCTTGGGATTTGCCTGGGATCAGTGCCTTGGAACAGGGCCTCATCTGGAGGTGAGGCGGGAATCTCAGGCTTCCTCTCCTGTTCTGACATCGATCTCGGGGTCTTTGGGGGTTTTTGAACAGGGAGTTATGCCTCGCCTTGTGTGGAGGCGTGGAACTGCGCTTGCCTCTCGCGGTGTTCATGGGGTGTCAGGCCACTTGTCGAGTTGTCCTTGGAAACAGAGGCTCTTTCGGGAGGATACACCAAGCGTGTCAGTGCCCCTTCCTGTGGTGACTTCATCCTCAGGGTTACATTGGAAAAGGTGGGCAGGCATCGGGACTTCTCTTGAGTGGACGAAGAAATAGGTGTCTTTCGGAATGTGGCACGAACCACGAGGCTTCCTCTCGAGTTTCCAAGTGAGAACGGGCTCCTCTTGAGGTGGGACTGGAAGGTAGGGATCCCTTTCCAGACAAAGCAGGGGGATCGACCCTCATGTTGAGATTGGGAGGGAAGAAGGGGCTCAGAGGAAATTGTGCTTGGAACCTCGGTCTTCCTCTCTAATTAGACAGGTATGCTGGCCCACATTTGATGTTTCCTCAAGGCTGTCTAGTTCCGTTTCGATGATCTAGTAAGTTCTTGGATTTCTCTCAACACGTTGCAGCGGGAAATGGCTTCCTCTGGCTATGACTGGGCAACCACGTGGTTATTCTCAACTTACGGCTCAAGTTAGGACCCGGAACACAGGGAGCCTCTCGTGTCGCCACAGGAAAGATCAATCTCCATTTAAAATGGGGTTAGGGAGATGGGGATTGCTGTCGAGTCGCAGCAGGGCAAAAAGTCCTCTTGTAGTCTTCAAGGCGTGTGTCCAGAAACTCTGTGTTCCTCTTCATGGGCGCTAGGTATCTCTGGGTTGAATTCAAGCTTCAGCCCTTGAGTCAGGTCTCGTCTCGAGCTGAAACAAAGAACTTCCCTCTCTTCTCGAGTGGCCAAGACTAGCTCTTGAAGCTCATTGTGTGAAAATAAAGGGAATCAAGCCTTCTGTGGAGTTTTCAGAGAGGACTCTGGGTTGCTCTGTAGGCCCTGCATTAAAAAAAGGCCTCATCTGGCGATGTCGGGGGAATCTCATGGTGTTTTCTTGAGCTGCGGCTCGACGTGTGGCCTTTCTCTGGAGCTATGACAGGGAATTCAGGGAGCCTCACGTGTGGATCCAGGGAAGACCAATCTCCTTTGAAAATAGCGTGGAAGAGCTGGGGATTGATCTCAAATCGCTGCAGGGCAAAGAGACCTCCTCTACTCTTTTAGGAGTGTGTCCAGAAACTCCGTGTTCCCCTTCAGGGGCGCTAGGGATCTCGGAGTTGCATTCAAACTTCAGCCGGGGAGTCAGATCGCATCTCGAGTAGAAGCAAAAACTGTCCTCTCTTCTCGAGTTTCCAAGGATAGCTCTTGAAGCCCACTGTGTTTTTAATAAAAGGAATCAAGCCTTCTGTGGAGTTTTGAAAGAGTCCTCGGGGTTGCTCTCTAGGCCCTGCAGGAAAAGAAGGGCCTCATCTGGCGATGTCGGGAAATCACATGGTATTTACTCGAGCTGCGGCTCCACGTGTGCCATTTCACTCGACCTATGAGGGGGAACTCAGAGAGCCTCTCTTGTGGCCCCAAGGAAGATCAGTCCCCATTCTAGTGGCGAGGAGGGCCCTGGATGGCTCTCCAGTCACGGCAGGGGAATCAGGCTTCAAGACGTGTTGAAGGGGGTTTCTCGAGTTGTTTCTCGAGTTGCTGTAAGAAACTCTCCGTTTCCTTGGCTTGTGACGGTGATTTCTGACAGCTTCCCTTGATGCCTATGAGAAGGGGGAATACTGTGCAGTTGAGAGGGTTGTCCTGGGATACCCTTGGGTTCAGTGCCATGGAAGAGGGCCTCATCTGGAGGTGAGGAGGGAATCTCAGCCTTCCTCTCCTGTTCTTACATCAATCTCTGTGTCTTTGGGGGTTTTGAACAGGGAGCTAGGCCTCGCCTTGTGTGGAGGCATGGAACTCCGCTTCCCTCTTTAGGTGTTCATGGGGTGTGAGGCCGCTTGGCGAGTTGTCCTTGGAACCAGAAGCTCTTTTGCGCGAAACACCCAGGGTGTCAGTGCCCCTTCGTGTGGTGACTTCATCCTCGGGTTTCCATGGGAAAAGTTGGGCAGGCCTCGGGTCTTCTCTTGAGTGGACGGGGAAATCGGTGTCTTTTGGAATGTGTCACGGACCACGAGGCTTGTTCTGGAGTTTTCAAGTGAGACAGGCCTCCTCCTGGGGTGGGAATGGAAGATTGGTATACCTTTCCAGAAAAAGCAGGCCGGTCCGCCCTCATGTCGAGATCAGTACAGAAGAAGGGGCTCAGAGTAAGTTGTGCTGGGATCCTAGGTGTTCCTCTCCAATGAGACCTGTATGTTGGGCCACATTTGAAGTTTCTTCAAGGCTGTCTAGTTCCGTTTTGATGATACAGTGGGTTCGTGGTATTTCTCTGAACACGCTGAAGCGGGAAATGGCCTCCTTTGGCGCTGACTGGGTAACCACGTGGTTATTCTCGACTTACGGTGGAATTCTCGAGTTACCAACCAGAACTCAGGGAGCCATTCATGTGGCCCCAGGGAAGACCAATCTCCAACAAAATGGCATTGAAGAGCTGGGGATTGCTCTCGCTGAAGGGCCAAGAGATCTCTTCTAGTCTTTTAAGGGTGTGTTAAGAAACTCCGTCTTACCCTTCAGGGATGCTATGGATCTCGTAGGTACATTCCAGCTTCAGCTGGGGAATCTGGCCTCGTATCAAGTTGAAACAAAGAAGTCCTCTATCCTCTCGAGTGGAAAAGGCTAGCTCTAGAAGCCCATTGTGTTTTTTTTTTTTTTTTTTTAAAGAGGAAATCAAGCCTTCTGTGGAGTTTTGAGAGAGGACTCGGGTTTTCTCTCTAGGCCATGGAGGAAAAAACGGCCTCATGTGGTGATGTCCAGGGAATCACATGGTGTTTTCTCAAGCTGCATCTGGACGTTTGGCATTTCTCTCAAGCTATGACGGGGACCTCAGGGAGCCTCTCTTGTGTCCCCAGGGAAGTCCAGTTCCCAATCGAGTAGCGAGGAGGTCTCAGGATGGCTCTCGATTTTCGGCAAGGAATCGGGCTTCAGTACGTGTTGAAGGGGATATCTCAAGGTGTTTCTCGAGTTGATTTAAGAAACCCTAGGCTCCCTGGGCTTCTGACAGAAACCTCTGGGAGCTTCCCTTGGTGCCTATTACAAGGGGGACTACTGTGCAGGTGAGAGTTGTCTTGGGATTCCCCTGGGTTCAGTGCAATGGAAGAGGGCCTCATCTGGAGGTGAGGTGGGAATCAGGCTTCCTCTTCTGTTCAGACATCGATCTCGGAGTCTTTGGGGGTTTTGAACAGGATGTTAGACCTCACCTTGTGTGGAGGTATGGAACTCCACTTGCCTCTCGAGGTGTTCATGGGGTGTCAGGCCACTTGTCAAGTTGTCCTTGGAACCAGAGGCTCTTTCGGGAGGATGCACCCCGGGTGTCAGTGCCCCTTCATGTAGTGACTTCATCCTCGGGTTTCCATTGTAAAAGGTGTGCAGGCATCGGGACTTCTTTTGAGTAAATGGGGAAATCGGTGTCTTTCGGAATGTGGCACGAACCACGAAGCTTTCTCTCGAGTTTCCAAGTGAGACTGGCCTCCACCTGAGGTGGGACAGGAAGGTCGGTATCCCTTTCCAGATAAAGAAGGGGGATCGACCCTCATGTCAAGATCAAGACGGAAGAAGGGGGCTCAGAGGAAGTTGTGCTGGAACCTCAGTGTTCTTCTCCAATGAGACCGGTTGGGCCACATTTGAAGTTTCCTAAAGGCTCTCTAATTCCGTTTCGATGATCCAGTGGGTTCGTGGGATTTCTCTCAACACGCTGCAGCGGGAAATGGCTTCCTTTGGCGATGACTTGGCAACCACGTGCTTATTCTTGACTACGGCGGGATTCTTGAGTTACCACCCAGAACTCAGGGAGCCAAGCATGTGGCCCCATGGAAGACCAATCTCCATCAAAATGGCGTGGGAGAGCTGGGGATTGCTCTCGAGTCACTGTAGGGCAAAGAGACCTCTTCTAGTTTTCTAAGGGTGTGTTCAGAAGCTCCATGTTCCCCTTCAGGGGCACTAGGGATCTCGAGGGTGCATTCAAGCTTCAGCCGGGAAGTCTGGCCTCGTCTTGATTTGAAACAAAGAAGTCCTCTCTCCTCTCGAGTGGACAACGCTAGCTCTTGAAGCCCATTGTTTAAAAAAAAAAAAGAAAAAAAGTCAAGCCTTTTGTGGAGTTTTGAGAGAGGACTCGGGTTTCCTCTCTAGGCCATAGAGGAAAACAACCGCCTTATGTGACGATGTCTGGGAATCTCAAGGTGTTTTCTCGAGCTGTGTCTCGACCTGAGATGTTTCTCTCGAGCTACAACGGGGAATTCAGGGAGCCTCTCTTGTGTCCCCAGGGAAGTCCAGTGCCCATTGCAGTAGTGAGGAAGGCCCAGGATGGCTCTTAAGTCACGGCAGGGTAATCGGTCTTCAAGAAGTGTTGAAGCGCGTATCTCGAGGTGTTTCTCGAGTTGCTGTAAGAATACCTATGTTCCCTGGTCTTGTGACGGTGACCTTTGGCAGCTTGCCTTGGTGCCTGTGAGAAGGGGGAATACTGTGCAGTTGAGTAGGTTGTCTTGGTATTTCCCTGGGTTCAGTGCCATGGAAGAGGGCCTCATCTGGAGGTGAGGCAGGAGTCTCAGGCTTCCTATCCTGTTCTGACATCGATCTCGGGATGTTGGCGGTTTTGAACAGGGAGTTAGGCCTCGCCTTGTGTCGAGGCATGGATCTCTGCTTGGCTCTCGAGGTGTTCATGGTGTGTCAGGCCACTTGTCTAGTTGTCCTTGGAACCAGAGGCTATTTTGGGAGGAGGCACCCAGGGTTTCAGTGCCCCTTCTTGTGGTTAATTCATTCTCGGGGTTCCATTGGAAAAGGTGCAGAGGAATCGGAACGTCTCGTCAGGGGAAGGGGAAATCGGTGTCCTTCGGAATGTGGCACGAACCACGAGGCTTCCTCTCGAGTTTCCAAGTGAGACCGGCCTTCTCCTGAGGTGGGACTGGAAGGTCGGGATCGCTTTCCAGACAAAGCAGGGGATCGACCCTCCTGTTGAGATCAGGAGGGAAGAAGGGGCTCAGAGGAAGTTGTGCCAGGAACATCGGTTTTCCTCTCCAATGAGACAGGTATGTTGGGACACATTTGAAAAGTTTCCTCAAGCCTGTCTAGTTCCGTTTCAATGATCCAGTGGGCTCGTTGGATTTCTCTCAACATGCTGTGACAGGAAAGGGCCTACTCTGCCGATGACTGGGCAACCACGTGGTTATTCTCAACTTAAGGTGGGATTCTTGAGTTATTACCTGGAACTCAAAGAGCTTCTCCTGTGGCCCCAGGAAAGACCAATATCCATTGAAAATGGCATGGGAGAACTGGGTATTGCTCTCGAGTCGCTGCAGGGCAAAGAGACCTCTTCTAGTCTTCTAGGCTTTTGTCTAGAAACTCCGTGTTCCCCTTCACCAGCGCTACGGTTCTCGGGCTTGCACTGAAGCTTCAGCCGGGAGCCAGGCCTCGTCTCGTGTTGAAACAAAGATCTCCCCTCTCCTCCCAAGTGGCCAAGGCTAGCTTTGAAGCCCATTGTGTTAAAAAAAAAAAAAAAGGAATCAAGCCTTCTATGGAGTTTTGAAAGAGAACTCTGGGTTGCTCTCTAGGCCCTGCAGGACAAGAAATACCTCATGTGGTGAAGTCAGAGGAATCTCATGGTGTTTTCTCGAGCTTCGGCTCGACGTGTGGCATTTCTCTCAAGCTACGACAGGGAACTCAGGGAGCCTCTCTTGTGTCCCAAGAGAAGTCCAGTCCCCATTTGAGTATCGAGGAGGGCCTGGGATGGCTCTCGATTCAAGGCAGTGGAATCGGGGTTCAAGACGTGTTGAAGGGTGTATCTCGAGGTGTTTCTCGAGTTGCTGTAAGAATCCCTAAGTTCCCTGGTCTTGTGACCCTGACCTCTGGCAACTTCCCTTGGTGCCTCTAAGAAGGGGTAATACTGTGCAGTTGAGAGGGTTGTCTTGGGATACCCCTGTGTTCAGTGTCTTGGAAGAGGGCCTCATCTGGAGGTGAGGCGGGAATCTCAGTCTTCCTCTCCTGTGCTGATATTGATCGTGGTGTCTTTGGGAGTTTTTAAAAGGGAGTTAGGCCTCGGCTTTTTTGGAGGAATGGAACTCCGCTTGCGTCTCGAGGTGTTCATGAGGTGTAAGGCCACTTGTTGAGTTGTCCTTGGAATCAGAGGATCTTTCGCGAGGATGCACCCAGGGTGTTAGTGCCCTTTCGTGTGGTGACTTCATCCTCGGGGTTCCTTTGGAAAAGGTGTCCAGGCATCGGAACTTCTCTTGAGTGGATGGGGAAATCGTTGTCTTTCAGAATGTGACACGAACCACGAACTACCTCTCGAGATTTCAAGTGAGACCGGCCTCCACCTGAGGTGGGACTGGAAGGTCGATATCCCTTTCAGGACAAAGCAGGGGGATCGACCCTCATGTCCAGATCAGGACGGAAGAAGCGGCTCAGAGGAAGTTGTGCCGGGAACCTCGGTGTTCCTCTCCAATGAGACCGGTAGGTTGGGCCACAATTGAAGTTTCCTAAAGGCTGTTTAGTTCCATTTGGATGATCCAGTGGGTTCGTGGGATTTCTCTCAACATGCTGCAGCGGGAAATGGTCTCCTCTGGCGATGACTCGGCAACCACCTGGTTATTCTCGACTTACGGCGGGATTCTCGAGTTACGACCTGGAACTGAGGGAGCCTCACGTGTTTCCCCAGGGAATACCAATCTCCATTCAAAATGGTGTGGGAGAGCTGGGGATTGCTCTCGAGTCGCTGCAGGGAAAAGAGACCTCTTCTAGTCTTCTAGGCGTGTGTCCAGAAACTCCGTGTTCCCGTTCAGGGGTGCTACGAATCTCGGGGTTGCATTCAAGCTTCAGCCGGGGAGTCAGGCCTCGTTTCGAGTTGAAACAAAGAACTCCCCTCTCCTCTCGAGTGGCCAAGGCTAGATCTTGAAGCCCATTGTGTTAAAAAAAAAAAAAAAAAGAGGGGGTGGAATCAAGCCTTCTGTGGAGTTTTGACAGAGGACTCGTGGTTGCTCTCTAGGCCCTGCAGGAAAAGAAGGGCCTCATGTGCTGATGTCAGTGGAATCTCATGGTGTTTCCTCGAGATGTGGCTCGACGTTTGGCGTTTCTCTCGAGCTATGACGGGGAATTCAGGGAGCCTCTCTTGTGCCCCAAGGAAGTCCAGTGCCCATTCGAATAGTGAGGAAGGCTCGGGATGGCTCTCGAATCACGACAGGGCAATCGGGCTTCAAGACGTGTTAAACGGGGTATCTCGAGGTGGTTCTCGATTTGATGTAGGAATCCCTAGGTTTCCTGGGCTTGTGATGGTGACCTCTGGCAGCTTGCCTTGGTGCCTATGAGAAGGGGGAATACTGTTCAATTGAGAGGGTTGTCTTGGGATTCCCCTGGGTTCAGTTCCATGTTAGAGGACCTCATCTGGACTTGAGGCTAGAATCTCAGTCTTCCTCTGCTGTTCAGACATCGATCTCGGGGTCTTTGGGGGTTTGGAACAGGTAGTTTGGCCTCGCCTTGTGTGGAGGCATGGAATTCCGCTTGCCTCTCGAGGTGTTCATGGGGTGTCAGGCCACTTGTCAAGTTGTCCTTGGAACGAGTGGTTCTTTCGGGAGGGTGCACCCAGGTTGTCAGTGCCCCTTCTTGTTGTGACTTCATTCTTGGGGTTCGATTGGAAAAGGTGTGCAGGCATCAGGACTTCACTTGAGTGAATGTGGAAATCGGTGTCTTTCGGAATTTGGCACGATCCACGAGGCTTCCTCTCAAGTTTCGAAGTGAGACCGGCCTCCTCCTGAGGTGTGACTGGAAGGTCGAGATCCCTTTCCAGACAAAGCAGGGGAATCGACCCTCATGTCGAGATCAGGAGGGAAGAAGGGGCTCAGAGGAAGTTTGTGCGAGGAACATCGGTGTTCCTCTCCAAAGAGACCCGTATGTTGGGCCACATTTGCAGTTTCCTCAAGCTGTATAGTTCTTTTTTGATGATCCAGTCGTTTCGTAGGATATCTACCAACACGCTGCATCGGGAATTGGCCTCCTCTGGCGAAGACTGGGCAACCACGTGCTTATTCTCGACTTATGGCGGGATTCTCGAGTTAAGACCCGGAACTCAGGGAGCCTCTTGTGTGGCCCCAGGGAATACAAAACTCCATTCACAATGGCGTGGGAGAGCTGGAGATTGCTCTCGAGTTGCTGCAGGGAAAAGAGACCTCTTCTAGTCTTTTAGGCATGTGGTCCAGAAACTCTGTGTTCCCCTTCAGGGGCGTTAGGGATCTCGGGGTTGCATTCAAGATTCAGCCAGGGAGTCAGGCCTCGTCTTGAGTTGAAACAAAGAACTCCCCTTCCCTCTCGAGTGGTCAAGGCTAGCTCATGAAGCACATTGTCTTAAAATAAAAAAAAAGAAATCAAGCCTTCTGTGGAGTTTTGAGAGGGGACTCGTGGTTGCTTTCTAGGCCCTGCAGGAAAAGAAGGGCCTCATCTGGCGATGTCAGGGGAACATCATGTTGTTTTCTCGAACTGCGGTTCGACGTGTGGCGTTTCTCTCGAGCTACGACAGGGAACTCAGGGATCCTCTCGTGTGTCCCCAGGGATGTCCAGTCCCCATTCGAGTAGCGAGGAGGGCACAGGATGGCTCTCGATTCACGGCAGGGGAATCGGGCTACAAGACGTGTTGAAGGGGATATCTCGAGGTGTTTCTCGAGTTGCTGTAAGAATCCCTAGGTTCCCTGGGGTTGTGACGGTGACCTCTGGCAGTTTCCCTTGGTGCCTATGAGAAGGGGAAATACTGTGCAGATGAGAGGGTTGTCTTGTGATTCCCCTGGGTTCAGTGCCTTGGAAGAGGGCCTCATATGGAGGTGAGGAGGGTATGTTAGGCTTCCTCTCTTGTTCTGACATCTCTCTCAGGGTCTTTGGGGGTTTTGAAGAGGGAGTTAGGCCCTCCTTGTGTGGAGGCATGGAACTCCTCTTGCATCTTGAGGTGTTCATGGGATGTCAGACCACTTGTCGAGCTGTGCTCTTTCGGGAAGATGCACCCAGGATATCAGTTCCCCTTCGTGGTTTGACTTCATCCTCGGGGTTCCATTGGAAAAGGTTGGGCAGGCATCGGGACTTCTCTTGAGTGGACTGGGAAATCGGTGTCTTTCGAAGTGTGGCACGACTCACGTGGCTTCCTCTTGAGTTTCCAAGTGAGACCGTCCTCCTCCTGAGCTGGGACTAGAAGATAGGGATCCCTTTCCAGACAAAGCAGAGGGATATACAGTCATGTCGAGATCAGGAGGGAAGAAGGGGTTCAGAGAAAGTCGTGCAGGGAACCTTTGTGTTCCTCTCCAATTAGACCGGTATACTGGGCCACATTTGAAATTTCCTCAAGGCTGTCCAAGTCCATTTCGATAATCCAGTTGGTTCATGGGATTTCTCTGAAGACACTGAGCGGGAAAGGTCCTCATCTGGTGATGACTGGGCAACCACCTGGTTATTCTCAACTTACGGCGGGATTCTCAAATTACGACTAGGAACTCAGGGACCCTCTCCTGTGGCCCAGGGAAGCCCAATCTCCATTCAAAATGGCGTGGGAGAGCTGGGGACTGCTCTCGAGTCGCTGCAGGTCAAAGTGACCTCTTCTAGTATTCTAGGCCTGTGGCCAGAAACTCCGTCAACCCCTTCAGGGGCGCTAGGGATCTCGGGGTTGCATTTAAACTTCAGCTGGGAGTCAAGCCTCATCTCGAGTTGAAGCAAAGAACTCCCCTCTCCTCACAAGTTTCTAGGCTAGCTTTTGAAGCACATTGTGTTTAAAAGAAAGGGAATCAATGCTTCTGTGGAGTTTTAAGAGAATACTCGGGGTTGCTCTCTAGGCCCTGTAGGAAAGCAGTTACTCATCAGGCGAAGTTGGTGGAATCTCATGGTGTTTTCTCGAGCTGTGTCTCGATGTATGGCGTTTCCCTCGAGCTACGACGGGGAACGCAGGGAGCCACTCGTGTGGCCCCAGGGAAGACCAATCTCCATTCCAAATGACGTGGGAGAGCTGGGGATTGCTCTTGAGTCGCTGCAGGGCAAAGAGACCTCTTCTAGTCTTCTAGGCGTGTGTCCATAAACTCCGTGTTCCCCTTCACGGGCGCTAGGGATCTCGGCGTTGCATTCAAGCTTCAGCCGGGGAGTCAGGCCTCGTCTGCAGTTGAAACAAAGAACTCCCCTCTCCTCTCGACTGGCCAAGGCTAGCTCTCAAAGCTGATTGTGTTTTTTTAAAAAGGGGAATCAAGTCTTCTGTTGAGTTTTGAGAGAGGTTTTGGGGTTGCTCTCTAGGCCGTGCAGGAAAGAAGTTCCTCATCAAGCGAAGTTGGGGAAATCTCATGGTGTTTTCTCGAGCTGCGGCTCGACGTGTGGCGTTTCTCTCGAGCTACGACGGGGAACTCAGGGAGCCACTTTTGCGGCCCCAGGGAAGTGCAGTCCCCATTCGAGAGATGAGGAGGGCCCGGATGGCTCTCGAGTCACAGAAGGGGAATCAGGCTTCAAAACGTGTTGAAAGGGGTATCTCGAGGTCTTTCTCGAGTTGCTGTAAGAATACCTATGTTCCCTGGGCTTGTGACGGTGACCTCTGGCAGCTTCCCTTAGGTGCCTAGGAGAAAGGGGACTACTGTGCAGTTGAGAGGCTTGTTTGGGACTCCCCTGGGTTCAATGTTATGGAAGCGGACCTCATCTGGAGGTGAGGCGGGAATCTCAGGCTTCCTCTCCTGTTCTGACATCGATGTCGCGGTGTTTGTGGGTTTGGAACAGAGTTAGGCCTTGTCTTTTGTAGAGGCAGGTAACTCCGATTTCCTCTCAAGGTGTTCATGGGGTGTCAGGCCACTTGTCGAGTTGTCCTTGGAACCATCCGCCCTTTCGGGAGGATTCCACCAGTGTGTCAGTGCCCCGTTGTGTGGTGACTTCACTCTCGGGGTTCCATTGTAAAAGGTGCCCAGGCATAGGGACTTGTCTTGAGTGGACTGGGCAATCGGTGTCTTTCGGAGTGTGGCACGACCCACGAGGCTTACTCTCGAGTTTCCAAGTCAGACCGGCCTCCTGCTGAGGTGGCACTGGAAGGTGGGGATCCCTTTCCAGACAAAGCAGGGGCATCTACCCTCATGTCGAGATCAGGAGGGAAGAAGGGCTCAGAGGAAGTTGTTCCGGGAACCTCGGTGTTCCTATCCAATGAGACCGATATGTTGGTCCACATTTGAAGTTTCCTCATAGCTGTCAATGTCCATTTCGGTGATCCAGTGGGTTTGTAGGAATTCGCTCAAGACACTGCTGTGGAAAAGAGCCTCATCTGGCAATGACTGGGCAACCACGTGGTTGTTCTCGACTTACGAGGTGATTCTCGAGTTACGGCAGGGAACTCAGGGAGCCATTCGTGTGGCCCCAGGGAAGACCAAACTCCATTCAAAATGGCGTGGGGGAGTTGGGATTAGCTCTCGAGTCGCTGAAAGGCAAACAGACCTCTTCTCGTCTTCTAGATGTGTGAGCAGAAACTCCGTGTTCCACTTAAAGTTCGCTAGGGATCTCGGGATTGCATTCAAGCTTTAGCCGTGGAGTCAGGCCACGTCTGGAGTTGAAGCAAAGAACTTCCGTCTCCTCTCGAGTTGCCAAGGCTTGAACTTGAAGCCTGTTCTGTTTAAAAAAAAGGGGAATCAAGTCTTCTGTGCAGTTTTGAGAGAGGAAACGGAGTTGCTCTCTAGGGCCTGCAGGAAAAGAAGGGCCTAATCTGGTGATGTCAGAGGAATCTCAGCGTGTTTTCTTGAGCTGCGGCTCGACGCTTGGCGTTTCTCTCGAGCTACTATGGGGAAATCAGCGAGCCTCTCTTGTGGCCCCAGGGAAGTCCAGTCCACATTCAAGTTGCGAGCAGGGCCTGGAATGGCTCTCGAGTCACAGCAGGGGAATCGGACTTCAAGACATGTTGAAGGGGGTATCTCTAGGTGTTTCTCGAGTTGCAGTAAGAATCCCTAGGTACCCTCGGCTTGTGACGGTGACCTCTGGCTGCTTCCCTTGGTGTCTATGAGAAGGGGGAATACTGTGCAGTTGAGAGGGTTGGCTTGGAATTCCCCTGGGTTCAGTGCCAAGGATTAGGGCCTCATCTGGAGATGAGGCGGGAATCTCAGGCTTCCTCTCCTGTTCTGACATCGATCTCGGGATCTTTGGTGGTTTGGAACAGGGAGTTAGGCCTCTTCTTGTGTGGAGGCATGGAACTCCGCTTGCCTCTTGGGGGTGTGAGGACACTTGTCGAGTTCTTCGTGGAACCAGCTCCTCTTTCGGGGGGATGCACCCAGGTTGTCAGTGGTACATCGTGTGGTGACTTCATCCTTGGGGTTCCATTGGAAAAGGTGCACAGACATTTGGACTTTTCTTGAGTGGACGGGGAAATCCGTGTCTTTCGGAGTGTGGCACGACCCAGGAGCCTTCCTCTCGAGTTTCCAATTTAGACCGGCCTCCTGCTGAGGTTTGATGGAAGGTCGGGATCCCTTTCTAGACAAAGCAGGGGGATCGACCCGCAACTTGAGATCAGGAGGGAAGAAGGGGCTCAGAGGAAGTTGTGCCGGGAATGTCGGGATTCCTCTCCAATGAGACTGGTATGTTGGGCCACATTTGAAGTTTCCTCAAGGCTGTCTAGTTCCGTTTTGATGATCCAGTTGGTCCAGGTGTTTCTCTCAACACGCTACATCGGGAAAGGGCCTTCTTTGGTGATGTCTGGGCAAGCACGTGGTTATTCTCAACTTACATCCGGATTCTCGAGTTACAACCCGGAACTCAGGGAGCCTCTCTTGTGGCCCCAGGGAAGACCAATCTCCATTCAAAATGGCGTGGGAGAGCTGCGGATTGCTCTCGAGTCGCTGCAGGGCAAAGAGACCTCTTCTAGTCTTCTAGGCATGTGTCCAGAAACTCTGTGTTCCCCTTCAGGGGCGCTAGGGATCTAGGGGTTGCATTCAAGCTTCAGCAGGGGAGTCAGGACTCCTCTCGAGTTGAAAGAAAGAACTCCTCTCTCCTCTCAAGTGGCCAAGGCTAGCTCTTGAAACTCGTGTTAAAAAAAAAAAGGGTATCAAGTTTTCTGTGGAGATTTGAGAGAGGACTCGGGGTTGCTCTCTAGGCTCTGCAGGAAATGTAGGGCCTCATGTGGCGATGTCTGGGGAATCTTATGGTGTTTTCTCGAGCTGCGGCTCTACATGTGGCATTTCTCTTGAGCTACGACGGTGAACTCAGGGAGCCTCTCTTCGGTCCCCAGCGAAGTCCAGACCCCAATCGAGTAGCGAGGAGGGCCCTGGATGTCTCTCGTGTCACGGCAGGGGAATGGGGCTCCAAGAGGTGTTGAAGGGGGTATCTCGAGGTGTTTCTCGAGTTGCTGTAAGAAACCCTAGGTTCTCTGGGCTTGTGACTTGAACTCTGGAAGGTTCGCTTGGTTCCTATGAGAATGGGGAACACTGTGCAGTTGAGAGGGTTGTCTTGGGATTCCCCTGTGTTCATTGCCATGAAAGAAGGCCTCATCAGGGGGTGAGGCAGGAATCTCAGGCTTCCTCTCCTGTTCTGACATCAATCTCATCATTTTTGGGTGTTTTGAACAGGGAGCTAGGCCTCGCCTTGTGTGGAGGCACGGAACTCCGCTTGCCTCTCAAGGTGTTCATGGGGTGTCAGGCCACTTGTCAAGTTGTCCTTGGAACCAGAGACTCTTTCGGGAGGATACACCCAGTGTGTCAGTGCCCCTTCATGTGGTAACTTTGTCCTCGGGTTTCCATTGGAAAAGGTGCCCAGGCATCGGGACTTCTCTTGAGTGGACGGGGAATTCGGTGTCTTTCGGAATGTGGCACGACCCACGAGGCTTCCTCTAGAGTTTCCAAGTGAGACTGGCCTCCTCCTGAGTTGGGACTGGAAATTCAGGATCCCTTTCCAGACAAAGCAGGGATTCGACACTCATGTCCATATCAGGAGGAAAGAAGGGGCTCAGAGCATGTTGTGCCGTGACCCTCGGGTTCCTCTCCAATGAGGCCGGTATGTTCGGCCACATTTGAAGTTTCCTCAAGGCTGTCAAGGTCCATTTCGATAATCCAGTGGGTTCGTGGGATTTCTCTCAAGATGCTGCAGCGGGAAATGGTCTCATATGGTAATGAATCTGCAACCATGTGGTTGTTCTCGACTTAGGCTCGATTCTCTAGTTAAGATGGGGAATTCAGGGAGCCTCTCATGTGGCCCCAGGGAAGATCAATCTCCATTTAAAATTGCGTGGGAGAGGTGGCAATTACTCTCGAGTCGCTGCAGGGCAAAGACACCACTTCTTATCTTGTAGGCCTGTTTCTAGAAACTCCATGTTCCCCTTTAGGGGCGCTATGGATTTCGGGGTTGCATTCAAGTTTCAGCTGGAGAATCAGGACTCGTCTCCAGTTGAAGCAAAGAACTCCCCTCTACTCCCGAATTGCCACGGTTAGCTTTGAAGCCAATTGTGTATAAAAAAGGAAAAAAAAAAGGGAATCAAGCCTTCCGTGAAGATTTGAGAGAGGACTCTATGTTGTTCTCTAGGCCCTGCAGGAAAAGATGGGCCTCATGTGGCGATGTCGGGGGAATCTCATGGTGTTTCCTCAAGCCTCGGCTCGACGTGTCGCCTTTCTCTCGAGGTACGACAGGGAAATCAGGGAGCCTCTCTTGTGTTCCCAGGGAAATCCAGTCCCCAATCGAGTATCGAGGAGGGACCAGGATGTCTCTCGAGTCACGGCAGGGGAATCGGGCATCAAGTCTTGTTGAAGGGGGTATCTCGAGGTGTTTCTCGAGTTAATGTAAGAATCCCTAGGTTCCATGGGGTTGGGACGGTGATCTTTGGCAGATTCCCTTGGTGCCTATGAGAAGGGGGAATACTGTGCAGTTGAGAGGGTTGCTTTGGGATTCCCCTGGGAACAGTTCTATGGAACCCGGTTTCATCTGGAGGTGAGGCGGGAATCTCAGGCTTCCTCTCCTGTTCTGACATCGATCTCGGGTTCTTTGGCGGTTTTGAACAGGAAGTTAGGCCTCGCCTTGTGTGGAGGCATTCAACTACGCTTGTCTCTCGCGGTGGTCATGGGTTGTCAGGCCACTTGTCGAGTTATCCTTGGAACCAGAGGCTCTTTCGGGAGGATACACCTAGCGTGTCAGTGCCCCTTTCTGTGGTGACTTCATCCTCGGGGTTCCATTGGAAAAGGTGCGCAGGCATTGGGACTTCTCTTGAGTGGATGGGAAAATAGGTGTCTTTCAGAATGTGGCATGACCCACGAGGCTTCATCTCAAGTTTCCAAGTGAGACCGGCCACCTCCTGAGGTTGGAATGGAAGGCAGGGATCCCTTACCAAACAAAGCAGGGGGATCGACCCTCATGTCGAGATCGGAAGGGAAGAAGGGGCTCAGAGGAAGTTGTGCCGAGAACATCGGTGTTCCTCTATAATGAGACCAGTACGTTGGGCCACATTTGAACTTTCTTCCAGGCTGCCTAGTTCCGTTTCGATGATCCAGTGGATTCGTGGCATTTCTCTCAACACGTTGCAGCGGGAAATGTCCTTATCTGGCGATGACTGGGCAACCACGTCTTTATTCTCGACTTACGGCGGGATTTTCGAGTTACGACCCGGAACACAAGGAGCCTCTCGTATGTTTCCAGGGAAGATCAATCTCCATTCAAAATGGCGTGGGAGAGCTGGGGATTGATTTTGATTCTCTGTAGGGCACAGAGACCTCTTCTAGTGTTCTAGGCGTGTGTCCGGAAACACCTTGTTCCCTTTCAGGGGCGGTAGGGATCTCAGGGTTGTATTCAAGCTTCAGCCAGGGAGTCAAGCCTCGTCTCGAGTTGAAACAAAGAACTCCCCTCTCCGCTTGAGTGGCCAAGGCTAGCTCTTGAAGCCCATTGTGTTAAAATAAAGAGAATCAAGCCTTCTGTGGAGTTTTGAGAGAGGACTCTGGGTTGCTCTGTAGGCCCTGCAGGAAAAGAATGGCCTCATCTTGCGATGTCGGGGTAATCTCATGGTGTTTTCTTGAGCTGCGGCTCGACTTGTGGCATTTCTCTCGAGCTACGACGGGGAACTCAGGGAGCATCTCTTGTGTCCCCAGGGAAGTCCAGCCCCAATTCAAGTATCGAGGAGGGCCCGGGGTGGCTCTTGAGTCACGTCAGGGGAATCAGGCTTCAAGACGTGTTGAAGGGGGTATCTCGAGTTGTTTCTGAAGTTTATGTAAGTATCCCTATGTTCCCTGGGGTTGTGACGGTGACCTCTGGCAGATTCCCTTGGTGCCTATGAGAAGGTGGAATACTGTGCAGTTGAGAGGGAGTCTTGGGACTCCCCTGGGTTGAGTGCCATGAAACAAGGCCTCATCTGGAGGTGAGGCGGGAATCTCAGGCTTCCTCTCCTGTTCCGACATCGATCTCGGAGCCTTTGGGCATTTTGAACACGGAGTTAGGCCTCGCCTTGTGTGCAGGCATGGAACTGCGCTTGCCTCTCGTGGTGTACATGGGGTGTCAGGCCACTTGTCGAGTTGTCCTTGGAACCAGAAGCTCTTTCGGGAGGATACCCCTAGCGTGTCAGTGCCGCTTCCTGTGATGACTTCATCCTAGGGGTTCCATTGGAAAAGGTGCGCAGGCATCGGGACTTCTCTTGAGTGGACGGGGAAATAGGTGTTTTTTGGAATGTGCCACTACCCACGAGGCTTCCTCTCGTGTTTCCAAGTGAGACCAGCCTCCTCCTGAGGTGGGAATGGAAGGTAGGGATCCCTTTCCAGGGAAAGCAGGGGGATCGACACTCATGTCGAGATTGGGAGGGTAGAAGGGGCTCAGAGGACGTTGTGCCTGGAACATCGGTGTTCCTCTATAATTGGACCGGTATGTTGGGCCACATTTGAAAAGTTTCCTGAAGCCTGTCTAGTTCTGTTTCGATGATCCAGTGGGTTCGTGGGAATTCTCTCAACACGTTGCAGCGGGAAATGTCCTTATCTGGCGATCACTGGGCAACCACGTCTTTATTCTCGACTTACAGCGGGATTCTCGAGTTACTACCCGGAACACAGGGAGCCTCTTGTGTGGCCCCAGGGAAGACCAATCTCCATTCAAAATGGCGTGGGAGAGCTGAGGATTTCTCTCGAGTCACTGAAGTGCATAGAGACCACTTTTACTGTTCTAGGCGTGTGTCCGGAAACACCTTGTTCCTCTTCAGGGGTGGTAGGGATCTCGGGGTTGCATTAAAGCTTCAGCCGGGGAGTCAGTCCTCTCTCGAGTTGAAACAAAAACTCCCCTCTCCTCTCGAATGGCCAAGGCTAGCTCTTGAAGCCCATTGTGTTAAAATAAACGGAATCAAGCCTTCGGTGGTGTTTTGAGAGAGGACACTGGGTTGCTCTATAGGCCCTGCAGGAAAAGAAGGGCCTCATGTGGTGATGTCAGTGGAATCTCATTGTGTTTTCTCAAACTTCGACTCGACTTGTCGCGTTTCTCTCAAGGTATGACGGGGAAATCAGGGAGCCTCTCTTGTGTCCCCAGGGAAGTCCAGTCCCCATTCGAAAACAAGGAGGGCCCGGGGTGGCTCTCGAGTCACGGCAGGGGAATCGGGCTTCAAGACATGTTGAAGGGGGTATATCAAGGTGTTTCTCGAGGTGCTGTAAGAATCCTTAGGTTCCCTAGTGTTGTGACGGTTTCCTGTGGCAGCTTCCCTTGGTGACTATGAGAAGGGGGAACACTGTGCAGTTGAGATGGTTNTCTCGGAGCCTTTGGGCATTTTGAACACGGAGTTAGGCCTCGCCTTGTGTGCAGGCATGGAACTGCGCTTGCCTCTCGTGGTGTACATGGGGTGTCAGGCCACTTGTCGAGTTGTCCTTGGAACCAGAAGCTCTTTCGGGAGGATACCCCTAGCGTGTCAGTGCCGCTTCCTGTGATGACTTCATCCTAGGGGTTCCATTGGAAAAGGTGCGCAGGCATCGGGACTTCTCTTGAGTGGACGGGGAAATAGGTGTTTTTTGGAATGTGCCACTACCCACGAGGCTTCCTCTCGTGTTTCCAAGTGAGACCAGCCTCCTCCTGAGGTGGGAATGGAAGGTAGGGATCCCTTTCCAGGGAAAGCAGGGGGATCGACACTCATGTCGAGATTGGGAGGGTAGAAGGGGCTCAGAGGACGTTGTGCCTGGAACATCGGTGTTCCTCTATAATTGGACCGGTATGTTGGGCCACATTTGAAAAGTTTCCTGAAGCCTGTCTAGTTCTGTTTCGATGATCCAGTGGGTTCGTGGGAATTCTCTCAACACGTTGCAGCGGGAAATGTCCTTATCTGGCGATCACTGGGCAACCACGTCTTTATTCTCGACTTACAGCGGGATTCTCGAGTTACTACCCGGAACACAGGGAGCCTCTTGTGTGGCCCCAGGGAAGACCAATCTCCATTCAAAATGGCGTGGGAGAGCTGAGGATTTCTCTCGAGTCACTGAAGTGCATAGAGACCACTTTTACTGTTCTAGGCGTGTGTCCGGAAACACCTTGTTCCTCTTCAGGGGTGGTAGGGATCTCGGGGTTGCATTAAAGCTTCAGCCGGGGAGTCAGTCCTCTCTCGAGTTGAAACAAAAACTCCCCTCTCCTCTCGAATGGCCAAGGCTAGCTCTTGAAGCCCATTGTGTTAAAATAAACGGAATCAAGCCTTCGGTGGTGTTTTGAGAGAGGACACTGGGTTGCTCTATAGGCCCTGCAGGAAAAGAAGGGCCTCATGTGGTGATGTCAGTGGAATCTCATTGTGTTTTCTCAAACTTCGACTCGACTTGTCGCGTTTCTCTCAAGGTATGACGGGGAAATCAGGGAGCCTCTCTTGTGTCCCCAGGGAAGTCCAGTCCCCATTCGAAAACAAGGAGGGCCCGGGGTGGCTCTCGAGTCACGGCAGGGGAATCGGGCTTCAAGACATGTTGAAGGGGGTATATCAAGGTGTTTCTCGAGGTGCTGTAAGAATCCTTAGGTTCCCTAGTGTTGTGACGGTTTCCTGTGGCAGCTTCCCTTGGTGACTATGAGAAGGGGGAACACTGTGCAGTTGAGATGGTTTCTTGGGATTCCCCTGGGTTCAGTGCCATGGAAGAGGGCCTCATCTGGAGGTGAGGCAGGAATCTCAGGCTTCCTCTCCTGTTCTGACATCTATCTCGGGGTCTTTGGGGGCTTTGAACAGGGAGGTAGGCCTCGCCTTATGTGGAGGCATGGAACTCTGCTTGCCTCTCGCGGTGTTCATAGAGTGTCAGGCCACTTTTAGAGTTGTCTTGGAACCAGAGGCTGTTTCGGGAGGATGCACCCAGGGTGTCAGTGCCCCTTCGTGTGGTGACTTCATCCTCGGGGTCCCATTGCAAAAGGTGCGCAGGAATCGGAACTTCTCTTGAGTGGACGGGGAAATCGGTGTCTTTCGGAATGTGGCACGACCCAGGAGGCTTCCTCTCGAGTTTCCAAGTCAGACCGGCCTCCTCCTGAGATGGGACTGGAAGGTAGGGATCCCTTTCCAGACAAAGCAGCTGGATCAACCCTAATGTCGAGAATGGGAGGGAAGAAGGGGCTCAGAGGATGTTGTGCCTGGGATCTCGGTGTTCGTCTCTAATGAGACCGGTGTGTTGGACCACATTAGAACTTTCCTCAGTGCTGTCTAGTTCCGTTTCGGTGATCCAGTGGGTTCTTGGATTTCTCTCAGCATGTTGCAGTGGGAAATGGCCTCCACTGAGAATGACTGGGCAACCACGTGGTTATTCTCGACTTACGGCGGGATTCTCGAGTTACGACCCGAAACACAGGGAGCCTCTCCTCTGTACCCAGGGAAGACCAATCTCCATTCAAAATGACGTGGGAGAGCTGGGGATTGCTCTCGAGTCGCTGCAGGGCATGGAGACCTCTTCTAGTGTTCTAGGGGTGTGTCCAGAAACACCTTGTTCCCCTTCATGGGCGGTAGGTATCTCGGGATTGCATTCAAGCTTCAGCTGGGGAGACAGGTCTCATCTCGAGTTGAAACAAAGAACTCCCCTCTCCTCTAGAGTGGCCAAGGCTAGCTCTTGAAGCACATTGTGTTAAAATAATGGGAATCAAGCCTTCTGTGGAGTTTTGAGAGAGGACTCTGGGTTGCTCTGTAGGCCCTGCAGGAAAAGAAGGGCCTCATTTGGCGATGTTGGGGGAATCACATGGTGTTTTCTTGAGCTGCAGCTCGACGTGTGGCGTTTCTCTCGAGCTACGACGGGGAACTCAGGGAGCCTCACGTGTAGATCCAGGGAAGACCAATCTCCATTGAAAATAGCGTGGGAGAGCTGGGGATGGCTCTCAAGTCGCTGTAGGGCAAAGAGACCTCCTCTAGTCTTTTAGGAGTGTGTCCAGAAACTCCCTGTTCCCCTTCAGGGGCGCTAGGGATCTCGGAGTTGCATTCAAACTTCAGCCGGGGAGTCAGTTTGCGTCTCGAGTTGAATCAAAAACTGCCCTCTCCTCTCGAGTTTCCAAGGATAGCTCTTGAAGCCCACAGTGTTTTTTTAAAAAAGGAGTCAAGCCTTCTGTGGTGTTTTGAGAGAGTCCTCGTTGTTGCTGTCTAGGCCCTGCAGGAAAAGAAAGGCTTCATCTGGCGATGTTGAGAAATCACATGGTATTTCCTCGAGCTGCAGCTCGACATGTGCCGTTTCACTCGAGCTATGAGGGGAAACTAAGGGAGCCTCTTTTGTGGCCCCAGGGAAGACCAGTCCCCATTTGAGTGGTGAGGAGGGCCCGGGATGGCTATCGAGTCACAGCAGGGGAATTGGTCTTCAAGACGTGTTGAAGGGGGTATCTCGAGGTGTTTCTCAAGTTGCTTTAAGAATCCCTAGGTTCCTTTGGCTTGTGACGGTGACCTCTGGCAGCTTCCCTTGGTGCCTATGAGAAAGGGGAATACTGAGCAGTTGAGAGGGATGTCTTGGGATTTCCCTGGGTTCAGTGCCATGGAAGAGGGCCTCATCTGAAGGTCTGGTGGGAATCGCAGGTTTCCTGTCGTGTTCTCACATTGATTTTGGGGTCCTTGGGGGTTTTGAGCAGGGAGATATGCCTCGTCTTGTGTGGAGGAATCAACTCCATTAGCCTCTCGAGGTGTTCATGTGGTATCAGGCCACTTGTCAATTTGTCGTTGGAACCAGCGGCTCTTTCGGTAGGATACACCCAGCGTGTCAGTGCCCCTTCGTGTGGTGACTTGAATCTCAGGGTTCCATTGGAAAAGGTGCGCAGGCATCGGGACTTCTCTTGAGTGGACGGGGAAATAGGTGTCTTTCGAAATGTGGCATGACAACTAGGCTTCCTCTCGAGTTTTCAAGTGAGACCGGCCTCCTCCTGAGGTGGGACTGGAAAGTCGGGATCCCTTTCCAGACAAAGCAGGGATTCGACACTCATGTCCATATCAGGAGGGAAGAAGGGGCACAGAGTATCTTGTGCCATGACCCTCGGGTTCCTCTCCAATGAGACCGATATGTTGGGCCACATTTGAACTCTCCTTAAGGCTGTCAATGTCCATTTCGATGATCCAGTGTGTTGGTGGGATTTCTCTCAAGATGCTGCAGCGGGAAAGGGTCTCATCTGGCAATGACTGGGCAACCACGTGGTTGTTCTCGACTTATGCTGGATACTCAAGTTACGATAGGGAATACAGGGAGCCTCTCATGTGGCCCCAGGGTAGACCAATCTCCATTCAAAATGGAGTGGGAGAGCTGGAGATTACTCTCGAGTCCCTGCAGGTCAAACAGACCACTTCTTGTCTTCTAGGCGTGTGTCTAGAAACTCCATGTTCCCGTTTAGGGGCACTACGCATCTCGGGGTTGCTTTCAAGCTTCAGGTTGAGAATCAGGCCTCGTCTGCAGTTGAAGTAAGGAATTCCCTTCTCCTCCCGAATTGCCACGGCTAGCTTTGAGGCCAATTGTGTTTTAAAAAGGAAAAAAAAAAGGGAATCAAGCCTTTCATGGAGATTTGAGAGAGGACTCTATGTTTTTATCTAGGCCCTTCAGGAAAAGAAGGGCCTCATGTGGCGATGTCGGGGGAATCTCATGGTGTTTCCTCAAGCTTCGGCTGGACGTGTCGCGTTTCTCTCGAGGTATGACGGGAAACTCAGGGAGCCTCTCTTGTGTCCCCAGGGAAGTGCAGTCCCCATTCGAGTATCGAGGAGGGCCCAGGATGGCTCTCGAGTCACGGCAGGGGATCGGGCTACAAGACTTGTTGAAGGGGCTTTTTCAAGGTGTTTCTCGAGTTGATGTAAGAATCCCTAGGTTCCCTGGGGTTGTGACGATGACCTCTGGCAGATTCCCTTGGTTTCTATGAGAACGGGGAATACTGTGCAGTTGAAAGGGTTGTCTTGGGATTCCCCTGGGATCAGTGACATTGTAGAGGGGCTCATCTGGAGGTGAGGCTTGAATCTCAGGCTCCATCTCCTGTTCTGACATCGATCTCGGGGCCTTTGTGGGTTTTGAACAGGGAGTTAGGCCTCGCCTTGTGTGGAGGCATGGAACTGCACTTTCCTCTCGCAGTGTTAACGGCGTGTCAGGCCACTTGTCGAGTTGTCCTTGGAACCAGAGGCTCTTTTGGGAGGATACACCTAGCGTGTCAGTGCTCCTTCTTGTGGTGACTTCATCTTCTGGGTTCCATTGGAAAAGGTGCACAGGCATTCGGACTTCTTTTGTTTGGAAGGGGAAATAGGTGTGTTTTTGAATGTGTCACGACCCACGAGNAGCTGCAACTCGACATGTGGCGTTTCTCTCTAGCTATGACGGGGAACTCAGGGAGCCTCACGTGTAGATCCAGGGAAGACCAATCTCCATTGAAAATAGCGTGGGAGAGCTGGGGATGGCTCTCAAGTCGCTGTAGGGCAAAGAGACCTCCTCTAGTCTTTTAGGAGTGTGTCCAGAAACTCCCTGTTCCCCTTCAGGGGCGCTAGGGATCTCGGAGTTGCATTCAAACTTCAGCCGGGGAGTCAGTTTGCGTCTCGAGTTGAATCAAAAACTGCCCTCTCCTCTCGAGTTTCCAAGGATAGCTCTTGAAGCCCACAGTGTTTTTTTAAAAAAGGAGTCAAGCCTTCTGTGGTGTTTTGAGAGAGTCCTCGTTGTTGCTGTCTAGGCCCTGCAGGAAAAGAAAGGCTTCATCTGGCGATGTTGAGAAATCACATGGTATTTCCTCGAGCTGCAGCTCGACATGTGCCGTTTCACTCGAGCTATGAGGGGAAACTAAGGGAGCCTCTTTTGTGGCCCCAGGGAAGACCAGTCCCCATTTGAGTGGTGAGGAGGGCCCGGGATGGCTATCGAGTCACAGCAGGGGAATTGGTCTTCAAGACGTGTTGAAGGGGGTATCTCGAGGTGTTTCTCAAGTTGCTTTAAGAATCCCTAGGTTCCTTTGGCTTGTGACGGTGACCTCTGGCAGCTTCCCTTGGTGCCTATGAGAAAGGGGAATACTGAGCAGTTGAGAGGGATGTCTTGGGATTTCCCTGGGTTCAGTGCCATGGAAGAGGGCCTCATCTGAAGGTCTGGTGGGAATCGCAGGTTTCCTGTCGTGTTCTCACATTGATTTTGGGGTCCTTGGGGGTTTTGAGCAGGGAGATATGCCTCGTCTTGTGTGGAGGAATCAACTCCATTAGCCTCTCGAGGTGTTCATGTGGTATCAGGCCACTTGTCAATTTGTCGTTGGAACCAGCGGCTCTTTCGGTAGGATACACCCAGCGTGTCAGTGCCCCTTCGTGTGGTGACTTGAATCTCAGGGTTCCATTGGAAAAGGTGCGCAGGCATCGGGACTTCTCTTGAGTGGACGGGGAAATAGGTGTCTTTCGAAATGTGGCATGACAACTAGGCTTCCTCTCGAGTTTTNGAGGACTCTGGGTTGCTCTGTAGGCCCTGCAGGAAAAGAAGGGCCTCATTTGGCGATGTTGGGGGAATCACATGGTGTTTTCTTGAGCTGCAGCTCGACGTGTGGCGTTTCTCTCGAGCTACGACGGGGAACTCAGGGAGCCTCACGTGTAGATCCAGGGAAGACCAATCTCCATTGAAAATAGCGTGGGAGAGCTGGGGATGGCTCTCAAGTCGCTGTAGGGCAAAGAGACCTCCTCTAGTCTTTTAGGAGTGTGTCCAGAAACTCCCTGTTCCCCTTCAGGGGCGCTAGGGATCTCGGAGTTGCATTCAAACTTCAGCCGGGGAGTCAGTTTGCGTCTCGAGTTGAATCAAAAACTGCCCTCTCCTCTCGAGTTTCCAAGGATAGCTCTTGAAGCCCACAGTGTTTTTTTAAAAAAGGAGTCAAGCCTTCTGTGGTGTTTTGAGAGAGTCCTCGTTGTTGCTGTCTAGGCCCTGCAGGAAAAGAAAGGCTTCATCTGGCGATGTTGAGAAATCACATGGTATTTCCTCGAGCTGCAGCTCGACATGTGCCGTTTCACTCGAGCTATGAGGGGAAACTAAGGGAGCCTCTTTTGTGGCCCCAGGGAAGACCAGTCCCCATTTGAGTGGTGAGGAGGGCCCGGGATGGCTATCGAGTCACAGCAGGGGAATTGGTCTTCAAGACGTGTTGAAGGGGGTATCTCGAGGTGTTTCTCAAGTTGCTTTAAGAATCCCTAGGTTCCTTTGGCTTGTGACGGTGACCTCTGGCAGCTTCCCTTGGTGCCTATGAGAAAGGGGAATACTGAGCAGTTGAGAGGGATGTCTTGGGATTTCCCTGGGTTCAGTGCCATGGAAGAGGGCCTCATCTGAAGGTCTGGTGGGAATCGCAGGTTTCCTGTCGTGTTCTCACATTGATTTTGGGGTCCTTGGGGGTTTTGAGCAGGGAGATATGCCTCGTCTTGTGTGGAGGAATCAACTCCATTAGCCTCTCGAGGTGTTCATGTGGTATCAGGCCACTTGTCAATTTGTCGTTGGAACCAGCGGCTCTTTCGGTAGGATACACCCAGCGTGTCAGTGCCCCTTCGTGTGGTGACTTGAATCTCAGGGTTCCATTGGAAAAGGTGCGCAGGCATCGGGACTTCTCTTGAGTGGACGGGGAAATAGGTGTCTTTCGAAATGTGGCATGACAACTAGGCTTCCTCTCGAGTTTTCAAGTGAGACCGGCCTCCTCCTGAGGTGGGACTGGAAAGTCGGGATCCCTTTCCAGACAAAGCAGGGATTCGACACTCATGTCCATATCAGGAGGGAAGAAGGGGCACAGAGTATCTTGTGCCATGACCCTCGGGTTCCTCTCCAATGAGACCGATATGTTGGGCCACATTTGAACTCTCCTTAAGGCTGTCAATGTCCATTTCGATGATCCAGTGTGTTGGTGGGATTTCTCTCAAGATGCTGCAGCGGGAAAGGGTCTCATCTGGCAATGACTGGGCAACCACGTGGTTGTTCTCGACTTATGCTGGATACTCAAGTTACGATAGGGAATACAGGGAGCCTCTCATGTGGCCCCAGGGTAGACCAATCTCCATTCAAAATGGAGTGGGAGAGCTGGAGATTACTCTCGAGTCCCTGCAGGTCAAACAGACCACTTCTTGTCTTCTAGGCGTGTGTCTAGAAACTCCATGTTCCCGTTTAGGGGCACTACGCATCTCGGGGTTGCTTTCAAGCTTCAGGTTGAGAATCAGGCCTCGTCTGCAGTTGAAGTAAGGAATTCCCTTCTCCTCCCGAATTGCCACGGCTAGCTTTGAGGCCAATTGTGTTTTAAAAAGGAAAAAAAAAAGGGAATCAAGCCTTTCATGGAGATTTGAGAGAGGACTCTATGTTTTTATCTAGGCCCTTCAGGAAAAGAAGGGCCTCATGTGGCGATGTCGGGGGAATCTCATGGTGTTTCCTCAAGCTTCGGCTGGACGTGTCGCGTTTCTCTCGAGGTATGACGGGAAACTCAGGGAGCCTCTCTTGTGTCCCCAGGGAAGTGCAGTCCCCATTCGAGTATCGAGGAGGGCCCAGGATGGCTCTCGAGTCACGGCAGGGGATCGGGCTACAAGACTTGTTGAAGGGGCTTTTTCAAGGTGTTTCTCGAGTTGATGTAAGAATCCCTAGGTTCCCTGGGGTTGTGACGATGACCTCTGGCAGATTCCCTTGGTTTCTATGAGAACGGGGAATACTGTGCAGTTGAAAGGGTTGTCTTGGGATTCCCCTGGGATCAGTGACATTGTAGAGGGGCTCATCTGGAGGTGAGGCTTGAATCTCAGGCTCCATCTCCTGTTCTGACATCGATCTCGGGGCCTTTGTGGGTTTTGAACAGGGAGTTAGGCCTCGCCTTGTGTGGAGGCATGGAACTGCACTTTCCTCTCGCAGTGTTAACGGCGTGTCAGGCCACTTGTCGAGTTGTCCTTGGAACCAGAGGCTCTTTTGGGAGGATACACCTAGCGTGTCAGTGCTCCTTCTTGTGGTGACTTCATCTTCTGGGTTCCATTGGAAAAGGTGCACAGGCATCAGGACTTCTTTTGTTTGGAAGGGGAAATAGGTGTGTTTTTGAATGTGTCACGACCCACGAGGCTTCCTCTTGAGTTTCCAATTGAGACCGGCCTCTTCCTGAGGTGGGACTGGAAGGTAGGGATGCCTTTCCAGACAAAGCAGGGGGATCGACCCTCCTGTAGAGAATGGGAGGGAAGAAGTGGCTCAGAGGAATTTGTGCCGGGAACCTCGGTGTTCCTCTCTAATGAGATCGGTATGTTGGGCCACATTTGAACTTTCCTCAAGGCTGTCTAGTTCCGTTTCGATGATCCAGTGGGTTCTTGGATTTCTCTCAATACGTTGCAGCGGGAAATGGCCTCCTCTGGCGATGACTGGGCAACCACGTGGTTATTCTCGACTTAGGGAGGGATTCTCGACTTACGACCCTGAACACAGGGAGCGTCTCGTGTGGCCACAGGGAAGGCCAATCTCCATACAAAATGCCGTGGGAGAGCTGGGGATTGCTCTCGAGTCGCTGCAGGTCATAGAGACCTCTTCTAGTGTTCTAGGCTTGTGTCGGGAAACACCTTGTTCCCCTTCAGGGGCGGTATGGATCTCGGGGTTGCATTCAAGCTTCAGCCAGGGAGTCAGGCCTCGTCTCAAGTTGAAACAAACAACTCCCCTCTCCTCTCGAGTGGCCAAGGCTAGCTCTTGAAGCCCATTGTGTTAAAATAAAGGGAATCAAGCCTTCTGGGGAGTTTTCAAGAGGACTCTGGTTTCCTCTGCAGGCCCTGCAGGAAAAGAAGGGCCTCATCTTGTGATATCGGGGGAATCTCATGGTGTTTTCTTGAGCTGAGCCTCGACGTGTTGCATTTTTTCGAGCTACGATGCGGAACTCAGTGAGCCTCACGTGTGGATCCTGGGAAGACCAGTCTCCATTGAAAATAGTGTGGGAGAGCTGGGGATTGCTCTCAAATCGCTGTAGGGCAAAGAGACCTCCTCTAGTCTTTTAGGAGTGTGTCCAGAAACTCCATGTTACCCTTCAGGGGCTATAAGGATCTCGGAGTTGCATTCAAACTTCAGCTGGGGAGTCAGGTCGCATCTCGAGTTGAAGCAAAAAGTTCCCTCTCCTCTCGAGTTTCCAAGGATAGCTCTTGAAGCCCACTGTGTTTTGAACAAAAGGAATCAAAGCCTTCTGTGGAGTTTTGAGAGAGTCCTCGGGGTTGTTCTCTAGGCCCTGCAGGAGAAAAAGGGCATCATCTGGCAATGTCGGGAAATCACATGATATTTCCTCGAGCTGCTGCTCGACGTATGCCGTTTCACTCGAGCTATGAGGGGGAACTCAGGGAGCCTCTCTTGTGGCCCCAGGGAAGACCAGTTCCCATTCGAGTGGCGAGGAGGGCCCGGGATGGCTCTCGAGTCACGGCAGGGGAATTGGGCTTCAAGACGTGTTGAAGGGGGTATCTCGAGGTGTTTCTCGAGTTGCTGTAAGAATCCCTAGGTTCCTTCGGCTTGTGACGGTGACCTCTTGCAGCTTCCCTTGGTGCCTATGAGAAGGGGGAATACTGTGCAGTTGAGAGGGATGTCTTGGGATTTCCCCGGGTTCAGTGGCATGGAAGAGGGCCTCATCTGGAGGTGTGGTGGGAATCGCAAGTTTCCTCTCGTGTTCTGACATCGATCTCGGGGTCTTTGGGGGATTTGAACAGGAAGATATGCCTCGTCTTGTGTGGAGACATCAACTCCACTTGCTTCTCGAGGTGTTCATGTGGTGTCAGGCCACTTGTCAAGTTGTTGTTGGAACCAGCGGATCTTTCGGAAGGATGTGCCCATGGTGTCAGTGCCCCTTCGTGTGCTGACTTCAACCTCGGGGTTCCATTGGAAAAGGTGCCCAGTCATCGGACTTCTCTTGAGTGGACGGGGCAATCGGTGCCTTTCGGAATGTGGCACGAACCACGAGGCTTACTCTCGAGTTTCCAAGTGAGACCGGCCTCCTCCTGAGGTGAGACTGGAAACTCGGGATCCCTTTCCAGACAAAGCAGGGATTCGACATTCATGTCGATATCAGGAGGGAAGAAGGGGCTCAGAGCATGTTGTGCCATGACCCTCGGGTTCCTCTCCAATGAGACCGGTATGTTGGGCCGCATTTGTACTTTCCTCAAGGCTGTCAAGATCCATTTCAATGATCCAGTGGGTTCGTGGGATTTCTCTCAAGATGCTGCAGCGGGAAAGGGTCTCATCTGGCAATGACTGGGCAACCACATGGTTTTTCTTGACTTAGGCGGGATTCTCGAGTTACGATGGAGAATTCAGGGAGCCTCTCATGTGGCCCCAGGGAAGACCAATCTCTATTCAAAATGGCGTGGAAGAGCTGGGGATTGCTCTCGAGTCACTGCAGGGCAAAGAGACCACTTCTTGTCTTCTAGTCGTGTGTTAGAGACTCCATATTTCACTTAAGGGGTGCTAAGGATTTCGGGGTTCCATTCTAGCTTCAGCCGGAGAATCAGGCCTCGTCTCCAGTTGAAGCAAAGAACTCCCCTCTCCTCCCGAATGCCACGACTAGCTTTGAAGCCAATTGTGTTTAAAAAAGAAAAAAAAAAAGGGAATCACGCCTTCCGCGGAGATTTAAGAGAGGACTCTATGTCGTTCTCTAGGCCCTGCAGGAAAAGAAGGGCCTCATGTGGCGATGTTGGGGGAAACTCATGGTGATTCCTTAAGCTTCGGCTTGACATGTCGCATTTCTCTCGATGTACGATGGGGAACTAGGGAGACTCTCTTGTGTCCTCAGGGAAGTCCAGTCCCCATTCGAGTAGCGAGGAGGGCCCAGGATGGCTCTCGAGTCATGGCAGGGGAATCGGGATTCAAGACGTGTTGATGGGGGTATCTCGAAGTGTTTTTCATGTTGATTTAAGAATCCCTAGGTTCCCTGGGGTTGTAACGGTGACCTCTGGCAGATTCCCTTGGTGCCTATGAGAAGGGGGAATACTGTGCAGTTGACAGGGTTGTCTTGGGATTCCCCTGGATTCAGTGCCATTGTAGAGAGCCTCATCTGGATGTGAGGCTGAAATCTCAGTCTTCCTCTCCTGTTCTGACATCGATCTCGGGGTCTTTGGGGGTTTTGAACAGGGAGTTAGTCCTCACCTTGTGTGGAGGCATGGAACTGCCCTTGTCTCTCGCAGTGTTCATGGGGTGTCAGGTCACTTGTCGAGTTGTCCTTGGAACCAGAGGCTCTTTTAGGAGGATACACCTAGCATGTTAGTGCCCCTTCGTGTGGTGATTTCATCTTCGGGGTTCCATTGGAAAAGGTGCCCAGGCATCAGGACTTCTATTGAGTGGGCGGGGAAATTGGTGTCTTTCGGAATGTGTCTCGAACCACGAGGCTGCCCCTCGAGTTTCCAAGTGAGACCGGCCTCCTCCTGAGGTGGGACTGGAAGGTAGGGATCCCTTTCTAGACAAAGCAGGGAGATCGACCCTCATGTCGTGATCATGAGGGAAGACGGAGCTTAGAGGAAGTTGTGCCGGGGTCCTCGTTGTTCCTCTCTAATGAGACGGGTATGTTGGGCCACATTTGAACTTTCCTCAAGGCTCTTTAGTTCCGTTTCGATGATCCAGTGGGACCTTGGATTTCTCTCAACACGTTGCAGCGGGAAATGGCCTCCTCTGGCGATGACTGGGCAACCAAGTGGTTATTCTCAACTTACGGCAGGATTCTCGAGTTACGACCTGGAACAGAGGGAACCTCTCGTGTGGCCCCAGGGAAGACCACTCACCATTCAAAATGGCGTGGGAGAGCTGGGGATTGCTCTCGAGTCTCTGCAGTGCATTGAGACCTCTTATAGTGTTCTAGGTGTGTGTCCGGAAACACCTTGTTCCCCTTCATGGGCGGTAGGGATCCCGGGGTTGCATTCAAACTTAAACCCGGAGTCAGGCCTCGTCTCAAGTTGAAACAAAGAACTCCCCTCTCCTCTCAAGTGGCCAAGGCTAGCTCTTGAAGCCCATTGTGTTAAAATAAAGGGAATCAAGCCTTCTGTGGAGTTTTGAGAGAGGACTCTGTGTTGCTCTGTAGGCCCTGCAGGAAAAGAAGGGCCTCATCGGTGATGTCGGGTGAATCTCATGGTGTTTTCCTGAGCTGCGGCTCGACGTGTGGCGTTTCTCTTGAGCTACGACTGGGAACACAGGGAGCCTCACGTGTGGATCCAGGGAAGACCAATTTCCTTTGAAAATAGCGTGATAGAGCTGGGGATTGCTCTCAAATCGCTGCGGGGCAAACAAACCTCCTCTAGTCTTTTAGGAGTGTGTCCAGAAACTCCGTGTTCCCCTTCAGGGGTGCTAAGGATCTCGGAGTTGCATTCGAACCTCAGCCGGGGAGTCACGTCGCATCTCGAGTTGAAGCAAAAACTGCCCTCTCCTCTCTAGTTTCCAAGGATAGCTCTTGAAGCCCACTGTGTTTTTAAAAAAAGGAATCAAGCCTTCTGTGGAGTTTTGAGAGAGTTCTCGGGGTTGCCCTCTAGGCCCTGCAGGAAAAGAAGGGCCTCATCTGGCGATGTAGGGAAATCACATGGTATTTCCTCGAGCTGCGGCTCAACGTATGCCATTTCACTCGAGCTATGAGCGGAAACTCAGGGAGCCTCTCTTGTGGCCCCAGGGAAGACCAGTTACCATTCGAGTGGCAAGGAGGGCCTGGGATGGCTCTCGAGTCACGGCCGGGTAATTGGGCTTCAAGACGTGTTGAAGGGGGCATCTCGAAGTGTTTCTGGAGTTGCTGTAAGAATCCCTAGGTTCCTTCGGCTTGTGACGGTGACCTCTTGCAGCTTCCCTTGGTGCCTATGAGAAGGGGGAATACTGTGCAGTTGAGAGGGATGTCTTGGGATTGCCCTGGGTTCAGTGCCATGGAAGAGGGCCTCATCTGGAGGTGTGGTGGGAATCGCAGGGTTCCTCTCGTATTCTGACATAGATCTCGGGATCTTTGGAAGTCTTGAGCAGGGAGATATGCCTCGTCTTGTGTGGAGGCATCAACTCCACTTGCCTCTCAAGGCGTTCATGGGATGTCAGGCCACTTGTCAAGTTGTCATTGGAACCAGCGTCTTTTTCAGGAGGATGCACCCAGGGTTTCAGTGCCCCTTCGTGTGCTGACTTTAACCTCGAGGTTCCATTGGAAAAGATGTCCAAGCATAGGGGCTTCTCTTGAATCGACGGGGAAATCGGTGTCTTTCAAAATGTTGCATGACCCACGAGGCTTCCTCTCGAGTTTCCAAGTGACACCGGCCTCCTCCTGAGGTCGGACTGAAAAATCAAGATCCCTTTTCACACAAAGCCAGGTTTCGACACTCATGTCTATATCAGGAGGGAAGAAGTGGCTCAGAGCATGTTGTGCTGGGACCCTCGGGTTCCTCTCCAATGAGACCGGTATGTTGGGCCACATTTGAACTTTCCTCAAGGCTGTCAACATCCGTTTCGATGACCAAGTGGGTTCGTGGGATTTCTCTCAAGATGCTGCAGCAGGAAAGGGGCTCATCTGTTGATGACTGGGCAACGACGTGGTTGTTCTCGACTTAGGCAGGATTCTCGAGTTACGATGGGGAATTCAGGGAGCCTCTCATGTTACCCCAGGGAAGAAACATCTCCATTTAAAATTTCGTGGGAGAGCTGGGGATTGCTCTTGAGTCGCTGCAGGGCAAAGAGACCACTTCTTGTCTTGTAGGCGTGTATCTAGAAACTCCATGTTCCCCTTTAGGGTCGCTATGGTTCTCGGGGTTGCATTCAAACTTCAGCTGGAGAATCAGGCCTCGTCTCCAGTTGAAGCAAAGAACTCCCCTCTCCTCCCGAATTGCCACGGTTAGCTTTGAAGCCAATTGTGTTTAAAAAAGAAAAAAAAAAAAAAGGGAATCATGCCTTCCATGGAGATTTGAGAGAGGACTCTATGTTGTTCTCTAGGTCCTGCAGGAAAAACAGGGCCTCATGTGGGGATGTCGGGGCAATCTCATGGTGTTTCCTCAAGCTTTTGCTCGACGTGTCGCGTATCTCTAGACGTATGATGGGGAACTCAGGGAGCCTCTCTTGTGTCCTCAGGGAAATCCAGTCTCCATTCGAGTATAGAGGAGGGCCCAGGATGGCTCTCGAGTCAAGGCAGGGGAATCGGGCTTTAAGACATGTTGAAGAGGGTATCTCGAGGTGTTTCTCAAGTTGATGTAAGAATCCCTAGGTTCCCTGGGGTTGTGACGGTGACCTCTGGCAGATTTCCTTGGTGCCTATGAGAAGGGGGAATACTGTGCAGTTGAGAGGGTTGTCTTGGTATTCCCCTGGGATCAGTGCCATTGTACAGGGCCTCATCTGGAGGTGATGTGGGAATCTAAGGCTTCCTCTCTTGTTCTGACATCGATCTCGGGGTCTTTGGGGGTTTTGAACAGGGAGCTAGTCCTCGCCTTTTGTGGAGGCATGGAACTGTGCTTCCCTCTCGCAGTGTTCATGGGGTGTCAGGCGACTTGTCGAGTTGTCCTTGCAACCAGAGGCTCTTTCGGGGGAATACACCTAGCTTGTCAGTGTCCCTTCCTGTGGTGACTTCATCCTCGGGGTTCCATTGGAAAAGGTGCGCAGGCATCGGGACTTCTCTGGAGTGGACGGGGAAATCGGTGTTTTCGGAATGTGTCACGACCCACGAGGCTTCCTCTCGAATTTCCAAGTGAGACCGGCCTCCTCCTGAGGTGGGACTGGAAGGTAGCGATCCCTTTCCAGACAAAGCAGGGGGATCAACCGTCATGTCCAGATCGGGAGGGAAGAAGTGGCTCAGAGGCAGTTGTGCCAGGAACCTCGGTTTTCCTCTCTAATGAGACCGGTGTGTTGGGCCACATTTGAACTTCCTTCAAGGCTGTCTAGTTCCATTTAGATGATCCAGTGGGTTCTTGGATTTCTCTCAACACGGTGCAGCGGGAAATGGCCTCTCTGGCGATGACTGGGCAACGACGTGGTTATTCTCGACTTACGACGGGATTCTTGAGTTATGACCAGGAACACAGGGATCTGCTCCTGTGGCCACAGAGCAGTCCAATCTCCATTCAAAATCACGTGGGAGAGCTGGGGATTGCTCTCGAGTCGCTGTAGGGAAAAAGACCTCTTCTAGTGTTCTAGGCATGTGTTTGGAAACACCTTGTTCCCCTTCAGGGGCGGTAGGCATCTTGGGGTGGTATTCAAGCTTCAACCGGGGAGTCAGGACTCGTTTCGAGTTGAAACAAAGAACTCACCTCTCCTTTCGAGTGGCGAAGGCTAGCTCTTGAAGCCCATTTTGTTAAAATGAAGGGAATCAAGCCTTCTGTGGAGTTTTGAGAGAGGACTCTGGGTTGCTCTGTAGGCCCTGCAGGAAAAGAAGGGCCTCATCTGGCGATGTTGGGGGAATCGTATGGTGTTTTCTTGAGCTGCAGCTCGATGTGTGGCGTTTCTCTTGAGCTACGACGGGGAACTCAGGGAGCCTCACGTGTGGATCCAGGGAAGACCAATCTCTATTGAAAATAGCGTGGGAGAACTGGGGATTGCTGTTAAATCGCTGCAGGGCAAAGAGACCTCCTCTAGTCTTTTAGGAGTATGTCCAGAAAATCCGTGTTCCCCTTCATGGGAGCTAGGGATCTCGGAGTTGCATTTAAACTTCAGCCGGGTAGTCAGGTTGCATCTCGAGTTGAAGCAAAAAGTGCCCTTTCCTCTCGAGTATACAAGGATACCTCTTGAAGCCCACTTTTAAAAAAAGGTTATCAAGCTTTCTGCGGAGTTTTGAGAGAGGACTCGGTGTTGCTTTCTAGGCCCTGCAGGTTAAGAAGGGCTTCATCTGGCGATGTCGGGAAATGACATGGTATTTCCTTGAGCTGCAGCTCGACGTGTGCCGTTTCACTCGGGCTATGAGGGGGAACTCAAGGAGCCTCTCTTGTGGCCCCAGGGAAGACTAGTTCCCATTGGAGTGGTGAGGAGGGCCCGGTATGGCTCTCGAGTCACGGCAGGGGAATCGGGCTTCAAGATCTGTTGAAGGGGGTATCTCGAGATGTTTCTCGAGTTGCTGTAATAATCCCTACGTTTGGTGGGGTTGTGACGGTGACCTCTGGCAGGTTCCCTTGGTGCCTATGGGAAGGGGGAATATTGTGCAGTTGAGAGGGTTGTCTTGGGATTCCCCTGAGTTCAGTGCCATGAAACAGGGCCTCATCTGGAAGTGAGGCGGGAATCTCAGGCTCCCTCTCCTGTTCTGACATCGATCCCAGGGACTTTGGGGGCTTTTAACAGGGAGTTAGTCCTCGCCTGATGTGGAGGCATGGAACTCCGCTTGCCTTTCGTGGTGTTCATAGAGTGTCAGGCCACTTGTCGAGTTGTCATTGGAACCAGAGGCTCTTTCGGGAGGATGCACCCAGTGTGTCAGTGCTCCTTCGTGTGGTGACTTCATCCTTGGGGTTCCATTGGAAAAGGTGCCCAGGCATCGGGACTTCTCTTGAGTGGACGGGAAAATCGGTGTCTTTCGGAATGTGGCACGACCCACGAAGCTTCCTCTCAAGTTTCCAAGTGAGACCGGCCTCCTCCTGAGGTGGGACTGGAAATTCGGGATGTCTTTCCAGACAAAGCAGGAGGATGATCCCTCATGTCGAGATCAGGAGGGAAGAAAAGGCTCAAAGGAAATTGTGCTGGGAACCTCGGTGTTCCTCTCCAATGAGACCGGTATGTTGGGCCATATTTGAAGTTTCCTCAAGGCTGACACGTTCCGTTTCGATGATCCACTGGGTTTTTGGATTTCTCTCAACACGTTGCAGCAGGAAATGGCCTCCTCTGGCGATGACTAAGTAATCACATGGTTATTCTCGACTTATGGCGGGATTCTCGAGTTACGACCCGGAACACAGGGAGCCTCTTGTGTGGACACAGGGAAGACCAATCTCCATTCAAAATGGTGTGGGAGAGCTGTGGATTGCTCTCGAGTCGCTACAGGGCAAAAAGACCTCTTCTAGTCTTGTAGGCGTGTGTCCAGAAACTCCGTGTTCCCCTTCAGGGGTGCTAGGGATCTCTGGGTTGCATTCAAGTTTCAGCTTGGGAATCATCCCTCGTTTCGAGTTGAAACAAAGAACTCCCCTCTCATCTCGAGTGGCCAAGGCTAGATCTTGAAGCCCATTGTCTTAAGAAGAAAGGAATCAAGCCTTCTGTGGAGTTTAGAGAGAGGACTCGGGGTTTCTCTCTAGGCCCTGCATGAAAAGAAGGGCCTCATGTGGCAATGTTGGGGGAATCTCATGGTGTTTTCTCGAGCTTCGGCTCGACGTGTCGTGTTTCTCTCGAGGTACGACAGGGAACTCAGGGAGCCTCTCTTGTGTCCCCAGGGAAGTTCAGTCCCCATTCGAATAGCAAGGAGGGCCCAGGTGACTCTCGAGTCACAGCAGAGGAATCGGGCTTCAAGACGTGTTGAAGGGGGCTTCTTGAGGTGTTTCTCCAGTTGATGTAAGTATCCCTAGGTTCCCTGGGGTTGTGACGGTGACCTCTGGCATCTTTCCTTGATGCCTATGATAAGGGGGAATACTGTCCAGTTGAGAGGGTTGTCTTGGGATACCCCTGGGTTCAGTGCCATGGAACACGGCCTCATCTGGAGTTGAGGCCAGAATCTCAGGCTTCCTCTCCTGTTGTGACATCGACCTCGTGGTCTTTGGGGGCTTTGAACAGGGAGTTAGGCCTCGCCTTGTGTGGAGGCATGGAACTCCGTTTGCCTCTCGCGGTGTTCATACAATGTCAGGCCACTTGTCCATTTCTCCTTGGAACCAGAGGCTCTTTCGTGAGGATGCACCCAGGGTGTCAGTGCCCCTTCGTGTGGTGACTTCATCCTCGGGGTTCCATTGGAAAAGTTGCACAGGCATCGGCACTTCTCTTGAGTGAATGGGGAAATCACTGTCTGTCGGAATGTGGCACGACCTACCAGGCATCCTCTCGAGTTTTCAAATGAGACCCGCCTCCTCCTGATGTGTGACTGGAAGGACGGGATCCCTTTCCAGACAAAGCAGGGGGTGGACCGTCATATCGAAATCAGGAGGGAAGAAAGGGCTCAGAGTAAGTTGTGCCGGGAACTTCGGTGTTCCTTTCCAATGAGTCCCGTATGTTGGGCCACATTTGAAGTTTCCTCAAGGCTGTCTAGTTCTGTTTCGATGATCCAGTTGGTTGGTGGGATTTCTCTCAAAACGCTGCAGCGGGAAATAATCTCTGGCGATGACTGGCAACCACGTGTATATTCTAAACTTACAGTGGGATTCTCGATTTACAACCCGGAACTGAGGGAGCCTCTCGTGTGGCCCCAAGGAAGACCAATCTCCATGCAAAATGGGGTGGGAGAGCTGGGGATTGCTCTCGAGTTAGTGCAGGACGTAGAGACCTCTTCTGTTCTAGGCATATGTCCGGAAACACCTTGTTCCCCTTCAGGGGCGGTAGAGATCTGGGGGTTGCATTCAAGATTCAGCCGGGGAGTCAGGCCTCATCTCGAGTTGAAACAAAGAACTCCCCTCTCCTCTCGAGTGGCAAAGGCTAGCTCTTGAAGCCCATTGTGTTAAAATAAAGGGAATCAAGCCTTCTGTGGAGTTTTGAGAAAGGACTCTGGGTTGATCTGTAGGCCCTGCAGGAAAAGAAGGACCTCATCTGGCGTTGTCGGGGGAATCTCATGGTATTTTCTTGAGCTGCGGCTCGAAGTGTGGCGTTTCTCTCGAGCTACGGCAGGGAACTCAGGGAGCCTCACGTGTGGATTCAGGGAAGCCCAATCTCCATTGAAAATAGCGTGGGAGAGCTGGGGATTGCTCTCAAATCGCTGCAGGGCAAAGAGATCTCCTTTAGTCTTTTAGGAGTGTGTCCAGAAACTCCATGTTCCCCTGCAGGGGTGCTAGGGATCTCGGAGTTGCATTCAAACTTCAGCCGGGTAGTCAGGTCGTATCTCGAATTGAAGCAAAAACTGGCCTCTCCTCTCGAGTTTCCAAGGATAGCTCTTGAAACCCACTATGTTTTGAAAAATAGGAATCAATCCTTCTGTGGAGTTTTGAGAGAGTCCTCAGAGTTGCTCTCTGGGTCCTGCAGGAAAAGAAGGGCCTCATCTGGCGATGTCAGGAAATCACATGGTATTTCCTCGAGATGAGGCTCGACGTGTGCCGTTTCACTCGAGCTATGAGGGGAACTCAGGAAGCCTCTCTTGTGGCCCCAGGGAAGACCAGTCCCCATTCGAGTGGCGAGGAGGGCCCGGGATGGCTCTCGAGTCACGGCAGGGGAATTTGGCTTCAAGATGTGTTGAAGGGGGTATCTCGAGGTGTTTCTCGAGTTGCTTTAAGAATCCCTAGCTTCCTTCGGCTTGTGACAGTGACCTACGGCAGCTTCCCTTGGTGCCTATGAGAAGGGGGAATACTGTGCATTTGAGAGGGATGTCTTGGGATTTCCCTTGGTTCAGTAGCATGGAAGAGGGCCTCATCTGGAGGTGTGGTGGGAATCGCAGCTTTCCTCTCCTGTTCTGACATCGATCTCGGGGTCTTTGGGGGTTTTGAGCAGGTAGATATGCCTCGTCTTGTGTGGAGGCATCAACTCCACTTGCCTCTCGAGGTTTTCATGGGGTGTCAGGCCACTTGTCAAGTTGTCGTTGGAACCAGCGGCTCTTTCAGGAGGATGCACCCAGGGTGTCAGTGCCCCTTCGTGTGGAGGCATGGAACTCCGCTTGCTGCTTGAGGGGTTCAAGGTGTCTTAGGCCACTTGTCGAGTTGTCCTTGGAACCAGAGGCTCTTTCAGGAGGATGCACCCTGGATGTCAGTGCCCCTTCGTGTTGTGACTTCATCTTCTGGGTTCCATTGGAAAAAGTGTTCAGGCATCGGGATTTCTCATGAGTGGACGGGGAAATCGGTGTCTTTCGGAATGTGGCACAAACCCCGAGGCTTCCTCTGGAGTTTGCAAGTGAGACCGACCTCCTCCTGACGTGGGACTGGAAGGTTGGAATCCCTTTGCAGACAATGCAGGGGGATCGACCCTCATGTGGAGATTAGGAGGGAAGAAGGGACTCAGAGGAAATTGTGCCCAGAACCTCAGTGTTCCTCTCCAATAAGACCAGTATGTTAGGCCACATTTGATGTTTCCTCAAGGCTCTCTACTCCCGTTTGGATGATCCAGTGTGTTCGTGGGATTTCTGTCAACCTGCTGCAGCGGGAAATGGCCTCCTCTGGCATGACTGGGAAACCACGTTGTTATTCTCGACTTATGGCCGGATTCTCGGGTTACGACCCCGAATTCAGCGAGCCAATCATTTGGCCCCAGGGAAGACCAATCTCCATTCCAAATGGTGTGGGAGAGCTGGGGATTTCTCTGGAATCGCTGAAGGGCAAGGAGACTTCTTCTAGTCTTCTAGGCGTGTGTCCAGAAACTCCGTGTTCCCCTTCAGGGGCGCTAGGATTTCCACGGTTGCATTCAAGATTCAGCCGGAGAGTCAGGCCTCGTCTCGAGTTAAAACAAAGAACTCCTATCTCCTCCCAAGTGTCCAAGGCTCGTTCTTGAAACCTATTGTGTTAAAAGAAAGGCAATCAAGCCTTCTGTGGATTTTTGAGAAAGGACTTGTGTCTGCTCTCTAGGCACTGCAGGAAAAGAAGGGCCTCATGTGGCGAGGTCAGGGGAATCTCATGATGTTTTCTCGAGCTATGGCTCAACGTGTGGCATTTCTCTCGAGCTACGACTGGGACCTCAAAGAGCCTTTCTTGTGTCCCCAGGGAAGTCCAGTCCCCATTCGAGTAGTGAGGAGGGCCCGGGATGTCTCTCGATACACGGCAGGGGAACAGGGCTTCAGGACGTGTTGAAGGGGATATCTCAAGGTGTTTCTCGAGTTGCTCTTAGAAACCCTAGTTTCCCTGGACTTGTGACGGTGACCTCTGGCAGCTTCCCTAGGTGCCCATGAGAAGGGGCAATACTGTGCACTTGAGAGGGTTGTATTGGGATTCCCCTGGGTTCAGTGTCACGGAAGAGGGCTTCATCTGGAGGTGAGGCGGGAATCTCAGGCTTCCTCTTCTGTTCCGACATCGATCTCGGAGTCTTCGGGGGCTTTGAAAAGGAAGTTAGGCCTCACCTTGTGGGGAGGCATGGAACTCCGCTTGCCTCTTGAAGTGTTCATGGGCTGTCAGGCCACTTGTCGAGTTGTCCTTGGAACCAGCGTCTCTTCCGGGAGGTTGCACCCCAGGTGTCAGTGCTCCTTTGTGTGGTGACTTCATCCTCGCGGTTCCATTGGAAAAGGTGCGCAGGCATCGGGACTTCTCTTGAGTGGACGGGGAAATCAGTGTCTTTCGGAATGTAGCAGGAACCACGAGGCTTCCTCTGGAGTTTCCAAGTGAGACCGGCCTCCGCCTGAGTTGTGATAGCAAGGTCGGGATTCCTTTCCAGACAAAGCAGGGAGATCGACCCTCTTGTTAAGATCAAGAAGGAAGAACGATCTCAAAGGAAGTTATGCTGGAACTTTGGTGTTCTTCTCCAATCAGACCGGTATGTTGGGCCACATTTGAAGTTTCCTCAATACTGTCTAATTCCGTTTTGATGATCCAGTTGGTTCGTGGGATTTCTCTCAACACTCTGCAGCGTGAATTGGCTTACTTTGGCGATTACTGGGCAACCACGTGGTTATTCTCGACTTATGGCGGGGTTCTCGAGTTATCAACCTGAACTCCGGGAGCCACTCATGTGCCCCCAGGGAAGAACAATCTCCATTCAAAATGGCGTGGGAGAGCTTGGGATTGCTCTTGAGTCTCTGAAGGGCAAAGAGAACTCTGTTCGTTTTCTAAGCGTGTGTTCAGAAACTTTGTGTTTCCCTTCAGGGGTGTTAGGGATCTCGTGGGTGAACTGAAGCTTCAGCCAGGGAGTCTGGCCTCGTCTCGATTTGAAAGAAAGAACTCCTCTCTACCCTCAAGTCCACAAGGCTAGCTCTTGAAGCCCATTTATTAGAAAAAAAAAGTGCAATCAAGCCTTCTGTTGAATTTTGAGAGACAACTCGTGGTTTCTCTCTAGGCCAAGAAGGAAAACAATGGCCTCATGTGGCGATGACCAGGGAATCTGAAGGTGTTTTCTCGAGCTGCGTCTCGACTTGTGGTGTTTCTCTCGAGCTACGACGGTGAGCTCAGGGAGCCTTTCTTGTGTCCCCAGGGAAGTCCAGTGCCCATTGTAGTAGTGAGGAGGGCCCAGGATGGCTCTCGAGTCATGGCAGGGGAATCGGGCTTCAAGACATGTTGAACGGGGTATCCCGAGGTGTTTCTCTAGTTGATGTAAGAATCCCTAGGTTCCCTGGGGTTGTGACGGTGACCTCTGGCAGCTTCCCTTGGTGCCTATGAGAAGGGGGAATACTGTGCAGTTGAGAGGGTTGTCTTGGGATTCCCCTGGGTTCAGTGCCATGGAACAGGGCCTCATCTGGAGGTGAGGCGGGAATCTCAGGCTTCCTATCCTGTTGTGACATCGATCTCGGGGTCTTTGGGGGCTTTGAACAGGGAATTAGGCCTCGCCTTGTGTGGAAGCATGGAATTCCGCTTGCCTCTCACACTTTTCATAGAGTGTCAGGCCACTTGTCGAGTTGTCCTTGAAACAAGAGGCTCTTTCGGGAGGATGCACCCAGGGTGTTAGTGACCCTTCGTGTGGTGACTTCATCCTCTGGGTTCCATTGGAAAAGGTGCTCAGGCATAGGGACTTCCCTTGAGTGGACGGGGATATCAGTGTCTTTTGGAAGGTGGCTCACACCACGAGGCTTCCTCTCGAGTTTCCAAGTGAGACCGGCCTCCTCCTGAGGTGGGATAGGAAGGTGGGGATCCCTTTCCAGACAAACCATGGGGATCGACCCTCACGTCAAGATCAAGAGGGAAGAAATTTTTCAGAGGAAGTTGTGCTGGAACCTCGGTGATACTCTCCAATTAGACCGGTATGTTGGGCCACATTTGAAGTTTCCTCAAGTCTGTCTATTTCTTTTTGGATAATCGAGTGTGTTCGTGGGATTTTTCCTCAACACACTGCAGTGGCAAAGGTCCTCCTCTGGCGATGTCTGGACAACCACGTGGTTATTCTCTACTTACAGCGGGATTCTCGAGTTACCACCCAGAACACAACGAGCCACTCATGTGGCCCCAGGGAAGACCAATCTCCATTCAAAATGGCTTCAGAGAGCTGGGGATTGCACTGGAGTCGCTGCAGGGCAAAGAGACCACTTCTAGTCTTCTAAGCGTGTGTTGAAAAACTCAGGGTTCATCGTCACGGGCGCTAGGGATCTCGTGGGTGCATTCAAGCTGCAGCCGGGGAATCTGGCCTCGTCTCGATTTGAAACAAAGAACTGCTCTCTCGTCTCGAGTCGACAAGGCTAGCTCTTGAAGCCCATTGTTTAAAAAAAAAGGGGGGGGGCAATAAAGCCTTCTGTGGAGTTTTGAGAGAGGACTCAGGGTTTCTCTCTAGGCCATGGAGGAAAAGAACGGCCACATGTGACAATGCCAGGGCAATCTCAACATGTTTTCTCGAACTGCAACTCGACGTGTGGTGTTTCTCTTGAGCTACGACGGGGAACTCAGGGAGCCTGTTTTGTGTCCCCAGGGAAGTCCAGTGCCCATTGTAGTAGGGAGGAGGGCCCAGGATGGCTCTCGAGTCACGGCAGGGGAATTGGGCTTCAGGAAGTGTTGAAGATGGTATCTCGAGGTGTTTCTCGAGTTGCTGTAAGAATCTCTAGGTTCCCTGGGCTTGTGACGGTGACCTCTGGCAGCTTCCCTTGGTGCCTATGAGGAGGGGGAATACTGTGCATTTGAGATGGTTGTCTTGGGATTTCCCTGGGTTCAGTGCCATGGAGGAGGGCCTCATCTGGAGGTCAGGTGGGAATCTCAGGCTTCTTCTCCTGTTCTGACATAGATCTCTGGGTGTCTGGGGATTTTGAACACGGAGTTAGGCCTCGCCTTGGGTGGAGGCATGGAACTCCACTTGCCTCTCGCGGTGTTCATGGTGTGTCAGGCAACTTGTCAAGTTGTCCTTGGAACCAGAGGCTCTTTCGGGCGGATGCACTCAGGATGTCAGTGCCCCTTCGTGTGGTGACTTCATCTTCTGCATTCCATTGGAAAAGGTGCGCAGGCATCGGAATTTCTCTTGAGTGGACAGGGAAATCAGTGTCTTTCGGAATGATACACAAACCACGAGGCTTCCTCTCGAGTTTCCACGTGAGAACGGCCTCTTCGTGAGGTGGGACTGGAAGGTCAGAATCCCTTTCTAGAAAAAGCAGGGGGATCGACCCTAATGTCGAGATCAGGAGGGAAGAAGGGACTCAGAGGATGTTGTGGCAGGACCCTCGGTGTTCCTCTCCAATGAGACCGGTATGTTGGGCCACATTTGAAAAGTTTCCTCAAGCCTGTCTAGTTCTGTTTCGATGATCAAGTGGGTTCGTGGGATTTCTGTCAACACGCTGCAGCGGGAAAGGTCCTCCTCAGGCGATGTCTGAGCAATCACGTGGTTATTCTTGACTTACGGCGGGATTCTCCATTTATGACCCGGAACTCAGGGAGCCTTTCCTGTGGCCCCAGGGAAGAACAATCTCCATTCAAAATGGCATGGAGAGCTGGGGATCGCTCTCGAGTCGCTGCAGGGCAAAGAGATCTCTTCTACTCTTCTAGGTGTGTCCAGAAACTCTGTGTTCCCCTTCTGGGGCACTGGGGATCTCGGGGTTGCATTCAAGCTTCAGCCGGGAAGTCAGGAATCATCTCAATTTGAAACGAAGTATTCCCCTCTCCTCTTTAGTGCCCAAGGCAAGCTCTTGAAGACCATTGTGTTTCAACAAAGAGATTCAAACCTTCTGTGGAGTTTTGAGAGAGGACTCGGGGTTGCTCTCTCGGACCTGCAGGAAAAGAAGGTCTTCATGTGGCGATGTCGGGGGAATCTCATGGTGGAGTCTTGATCTGCAACTCGCCCTGTGGCGTTTCTCTAGAGCTACAACGGGGAGCTCAGGGAGCCTCTCTTGTGTCCCCAAGGAAGTCCAGTCCCCATTCGAGTAACGACAAGGGCCCGGGATGTCTCCCGAGTCACGGCAGGGGAATCCAACTTCAGGACGTGTTGAAGGGGGTATCTCGAGGTGTTTCTCGGGTTGCTGTAAGAATCCCTAGGTTCCCTGGACTTGTGACGGTGACCTCTGTCAGCTTCCCTTAGTGACTATGAGAATGTTTATAATACTGAATTTGACAGGGTTGTCTTGGGATACCCCTGCGTTCAGTGCCATGGAAGAGGGCCACATCTGGAGGTGAGGTGGGAATCTCAGTCTTCCCCTCCTGTTCTGATATCGATCTTGGGGTCTTTGGTGGTTTTGAACAGGGAGGTAGGCCTCGCCTTGTGTGGAGGCACGGAATTCCACTTGCCTCTCGAGGTGTTCATGGGGTGTCAGGCCACTTGTGGAGTTGTCCTTTGAACCAGAGGCACTTTCGGGAGGATGCACCCAGTGTGTCAGTGCCCGTTCGTGTGGTGACTTCATCCTTGTGGTTCCATTGGAAAAGGTGTGCAGGTATCGGGACAACTCTTGAGTGGACGGGGAAATAGGTGTCTTTCCAAATGAAGCATGACCCACGAGGCTTCCTCTCGAGTTTCCAAGTGAGACCAGCCTCCTCCTGAAGTGGGTCTGGAAGGTCGGGATCCCTTTCCAGACAAAGCAGGGGGGTGGACCTTCATGTCGAGATCGGGAGGGAAGAAAGGGCTCAGAGGAAGTTGTGCAGGGAACCTCGGTGTTCCTCTCCAATGAGACCGGTATGTTGGGGCACATTTGAAGTTTCCTCAAGGCTGTCTAGTTCCGTTTCGATGATCCAGTGGGTTCGTGGGATTTCTCTCAACACGCTGCAGCGGGAAATGTCCTTATCTGGCGATGACTGGGCAACCACGTGGATATTCTCGACTTAAAGCGGGAGTCTCGAGTTACGACCCGGAACACAGGGAGCCTCTCGTGTGCCCCCAGGGAAGACCAATCTCCATTCAAAATGGCGTGGGAGAGCTGGGGATTGCTCTCAAGTCTCTGCAGGGCATAGAGACCTCCTCTAGTGTTCTAGGCGTGTGTCCGGAAACACCTTGTTCCCCTTTAAGGATGGTAGGCATCTCGGGGTTGCATTCAAGCTTCAGCCGGGGGGTCAGTCATTGTCTCGAGTTGAAACGAAGAACCCCCCTCTCCCCTCGAGTTGCCAAGGCTACCTCTTGAAGCCCATTTTTTTTTTTTTAAACAAAAGGTATCAAGCCTTCTGTGGAGTATTGAGAGGGGACTCTAGGTTCCTTTCTAGGCCCTGCAGGAAAAGAAGGGCCTCATCTGGAAGTCAGGCGGGAATGTCAGGCTTCCTCTCCTGTTCTGACATCGATCTCGGGTTTTAGGGGTTTTCAACAGAGAGTTAGGCCTCGCTTTGTTTGGAGGCATGGAACTCCGCTTGCATCTCGAGGTGTTCATGACGGGTCAGGCCACTTGTCGAGTTGTTCTTGGAATCCGAGGCTCTTTCAGGAGTATGCACCCAGGGTGTCAGTGCCCCTTCGTGTGGTGACTTCATCCTAGGGGTTCCTTTGGAAAAGGTTCGCAGGCATTGGTACCTCTCTAGAATGGACAGGGAAATCTGTGTCTTTTGAAATGTGGCAGGAACCCAGAGGCTTCCTCTCGAGTTTCCAAGTGAGACCGGCCTGCTCGTGCATTGGGACTGGAAGGTCGGGATCCCTTTCCATACAAAGTAAGGGGATCGACCCTCATGTCGAGATTAGGAGGGACGAAGGGTCTCAGAGAAAGTTGTGCCGGGAACCTCGCTGTTCCTCTCCAATGAGACTGGTATGTTGGGCCACATTTGAACTTTCCTCAAGGCTGTCGAATTCCGTTTGGATGATCCAGTGGGTTCGTGTGATTTTTCTCAACAAGCTGCAGCAGGAAATGGCCTCCTCTTTCGAAGACTGGACAACCACGTCGTTTTTCTCCACTTACGGCGGGATTCGCGAATTACGACCCGGAATTCAGGGAACCTCTCGTGTGGCCCCAGGGAAGACCAATCTTCATTCAAAATGGTGTTGGAGAGCTAGGGATTGCTCTCGATTAGCTGCAGGGCAAAGAGACCTCTTCTAGTCTTCTAGGCCTGTCCAGAAACTCCGTGTTCCCCTTCAGGGGCGCTAGGGATCTCGTGGTTGCATTCAAGCTTCAGCCGGGAAGTAAGGCCTCATCTCTAGTTGAATCAATGAACTCCCCTCTCCTCTTGAGTGGCCAAACTACCTCTTGAAGCATATTGTGTTAAAAAAAAAAAAGAATCAAGCCTTCCTTGGAGTTTTGAGAGAGGATTTGGGGTTGCTGTCTAGGCTCTACAGGATAAGAAGGGCCTCATGTGGCGATGTCGGGGGAATTTCATAGTGTTTTCTCGAGCTGCGACTCGACGTGTGGCGTTTCACTCGAGCTAAGACGGGGAACTCAGGGAGCCTCTCTTGTGCCCTCAGGGAAGTCCAGTCCCCATTCAAGTAGTGAGGAGGGCCCTGGGTGGCTCTCGAGTCACGGCAGGGGAATCAGGCTTCAAGATGTGTTGAAGAGGTTATCTCAAGGTGTTTCTCAAGTTACTGTAAAAATCCCTATGTTTCCTGGGCTTATGATGATGACCTCTGGCAGCTTACCTTGATGCCTATGAGAATGGGGAATACTGTGCAGTTGAGAGGGTTGTCTTGGGATTCCCCTGGGTTCAGTGCCATGGAAGAGAGCCTCATCAGGAGGTGAGGCGGGGATCTCAGGCTTCCTCTCCTGTTGTGACATCGATCTCGGGGTTTTGGGGGGATTTGAACAGGGAGTTAGGCTTCTCCTTCTGTGAAGGCATGGAACTCTGCTTGCATCTCGAGGTGTTCATGACGGGTCAGGCCACTTGTTGAGCTGTTCTTGGAATCCGAGGCTCTTTCAGGAGTATGCACCCAGGGTGTCAGTGCCCCTTCGTGTTGTGACTTCATCCTCTGGGTTCCATTTAAAAATGTTCGCAGGCATCGGGATTTTTCTTGAGTGGACGGGGAAATCGGTGTCTTTCGAAATGTGGCACGCACCACGTGGCTTCCTCTCGAGTTTCAAAGTGAGAACGGCCTCGTCCTGAGGTGGGACTGGAAGGTCGTGTTCCCTTTCCAGACAAAGCATGGGGATCGACCCTCATGTCGAGATCAGGAGGGAAGAAGCGGCTCAGAGAAAGTTGTGCTGAGAACCTCGGTGTTCCTCTCCAATGACACTGGTATGTTGGGCCACATTTGCAGTTTCCTCAGGCTGTATAGTTCTATTTCGATGATCCAGTGGTTTCGTGAGATGTCTATCAACACGCTGCAGTGGGAAAGGGCCTCCTCTGGCGATGACTGGGCAACCACGTGCTTGTTCTTGACTTATGGTGGGATTCTCGAGTTAAGACCCTGAACTCAGGGAGCCTCTCGTGTGGCCCCAGGGAAGACCAATCTCCATTCAAAATGCCGTGGGAGAGCTGGGGATTGCTCTCGAGTTGCTTCAGGGAAAAGAGACTACTTCTAGTTTTCTAGGCATGTGGTCCAGAAACTCCGTGTTCCCGTTCAGGGGCATAAGGGATCTCGGGGTTGCATTCAAGCTTCAGCCGGGGAGTCAGTCCTCGTCTCGAGTTGAAATAAAGAACTCCCCTCCCCTCTCAACTGGCCAAGGCTAGCTCTTGAAGCACATTGTGTCAAAATAAAAAAAAAAAGGAATTAAGCCCTCTGTGCAGTTTTGAGAGGGGACTCGGGGTTACTTTATAGGCCCTGCAAGAAAGGAAGTGCCTCATCTGGCGATGTCGGGGGAACATAATGGTGTTTTCTCGAACTGCGGCTCGACGTGTGGCGTTTCTCTCGAGCTATGACAGGGAACTCAGGGAGCCTCTCGTGTGTCCCTAGGGATGTCCAGTCCCCATTCGAGTAGTGAGGAGGGCCCGGGATGGCTCTCGATTCACAGCATGGGAATCAGGTTTTAAGACGTGTTGAAGGGGTTATCTCGAGGTGTTTCTCGAGTTGCTGTAAGAATACCTTGGATACCTTGGCTTGTGATGGTGAGCTCTGGCACCTTCCCTTGGTGCCTATAAGAAGGGGGAATACTGTGCATTTGAGAGAGTTGTCTTGGGATTCCCCTGGGTTCAGTGCCATGGAATAGGGCCTTATCTGGAGGTGAGGCGGGAATTTCAGGCTTCCTCTCCTGTTCTGACATCGATCTCGTGGTCTTTGGCGGTTTTGAATAGGGAGTTATGCCTCGCCTTGTGTGGAGGCATGGAACTCCGCTTGTCTGTCATGCTGTTCATGGGGTGTCAGGCCACTTGTCGAGTTGTCCTTGGAACCAGAGGCTCTTTTGTTAGAATGCACCCAGGTTGTCAGTGCCCCTTCGTGTGGCGACTTCATCCTCGGGATTCCATTGTAAAAGGTGCGCATGGATCTGATCTTCTCTTGAGTGGCCTTGGAACTCGGTCGTTTTCAGAATGGGGCGTGACCCCCGAGGCTTCCTCTCGAGTTTCCAAGTGAGACTGGCCTCCTCCTGAGGTGGGACTGGGAGGTCAGGATCCCTTTCCAGACAAAGCAGGATTATCGACCTCAGGTCGAGATCAGGAGGGAAGAAGTTGCTCAGAAGATGTTGTGCCAGGAACCTCAGTGTTCCTCTCCAATGAGACTGGTATGTTGGGCCACATTTGAAGTTTACTCAAGAATGTCTGGTTCTGTATGGATGATCCAGTTTGTTCGTGGGATTTCTCTCAACACGCTTCAGTGGGAAATGGCCTCATCTGATGATGACTGGGCAACCATGTGGTTATTCTCAAATTATGGCGGTATTCTCGAGTTATGACCCAAAACTCAGGGAGCCTCTCGTGTGGCCCCAGGGAAGACAAATCTCCATTCAAAATGGCGTCGGAGAGCTGGGGATTGCTCTTGAAACGCTGCAGGGCAAAGAGACCTTTTCTAGTCTACTAGCCGTGTCCAGAAACTCCGTGTTCCCCTTCAGGGGCGCTAAGGATCTCATGGTTGCATTCAAGCTTCAGCCCTGAAGTCAGGCCTCGTCTCAAGTTGAAGCAAAGAACTCCCCTCTCCTATCGAGTGGCCAAGGATAGCTCTTAAAGCTCATTGTGTTAAAAAAAAAAAAAAGGAATCAAGCCTTCTGTGGAGTTTTGAGAGGGTCTCGGGGTTGCTCTCTAGGTCTTGCAGGAAAAGAAAGGCCTCATGTGGCGATGTCGGGTGAATCTCATGGTGTTTTCTCGAGCTGTGGCTCGACGTGTATCGTTTCTCTCAAGCTACGACGATGAACTCAGGGAGCCTCTCTTGTGTCCCCAGGGAAGTCCAGTCCCCATTCGAGTAGCGAGGAGGGGCCGGGTGGCTCTCGAGTCACGGCAGGGGAATCGGGCTTCAAGACTTGTTGAAGGGGGTATTTCAAGGTGTTTCTCGAGTTGTTGTAAAAATCCCTAGGTTCCCTGGGCTTTTTACGGTGATGTCTGGCAGCTTCAATTAGTGCCTATGAGAATGGGGACTACTGTGCAGCTGAGAGGTTTCTTTTGGGATTCCCCTGGATTCAGTGCCATGGAAGATGGCTTCATCTGGAAGTGAGAAGGGAGTCTCAGGCTTCATCTCCTGTTGTGACATCGACCTCGTGGTCTTTGGGGGCTTTGAACAGGGAGTTAGGCCTCGCCTTGTGTGGAGGCATGGAACTCCACTTGCTTCTCGAGGTGTTCATGTGTGTCAGGCCAGTTGTCAAGTTGTCCTTGGAACCAGAGGCTCTTTCAGGAGGATGCACTCAGGGTGTCAGTGCCCCTTCGTTTGGTGACTTCATCCTCAGGGTTCCATTGGAAAATGTGCCCAGGCATCAGGACTTCTCTTGAGTGGACTGGGAAATCGGTGTCTTTCAGAATGTGGCACAAAGCAAGCGGCTTCCTCTTGAGTTTCCAAGTGAGAACGGCCTCCTCCTGAGGTGAGACTGGAAAATCGTAATCCCTTTCCAGACAAAGCAGGGGATGGACCCTCAAGTCGTGTTCAGGAGGAAAGAAGGGTCTCAAAGGAAGTTTTGCTGGGAACCTCGGTGTTCCTCTCCAATGAGACCGTTATGTTGGACAACATTTGAAGTTTCCTCAAGGCTGTCTAGTTCCATTTCGATGATCCAGTGCATCCGGGGGTTTCTCTCAACCTGCTACAGTGGGAAATGGCCTCCTCTGGCGATATCTGGGCAAACACGTGGTTATTCTCGACTTACGGCCGGATTCTCGAGTTATGGCGCGAAACCCAGGGAGCCTCTCCTGTGGCCCCAAGGAAAACAAATCTCCATTCAAAATGGAATGAGAGAGCTGCGGATTGCTATCAAGTCGCTGCAGGGTAAAGAGACTTCTTCTAGTCTTCTAGGGATATGTCCAGAAACTCCGTGTTCCCCTTCAGGGATGCTAGGGATCTAGGGGTTGCATTCAAGCTACAGCCGCGGAGGCAGTCCTCGTCTCGAGTTGAAAGGAAGAACTCCACTCTTCTCTCGAGTGGTCAAGGCTAGCTCTTGAATCTCGTTGTGTTAAAAAGGAAAAAAAGTGAATCAAACTTTCTGTGAAGATTTGACAGAGGACACGGGGTTGCTGTCTAGGCCCTGCAGGAAAAGCAGGTCCTCATGTGGCGATGTCTGGGGAATTTCATGGTGTTTTCTCGAGCTGGGGCTTGACATATGGCGTTTCTATTGAGATACGACGGTGAACTCAGGGAGCCTCTCTTGTGTTCCCAGGGAAGTCCAGACCCCATTTGAGTAGCGAGGAGGGCCCAGGACAGCTCTCGAGTCATGGCAGGAGAATCAGGCTTCAAGACATGTTGAAGGGGGTATCTCAAGGTGTTTCTCGAGTTGCTGTAAGAAACCCTAGTTTCCCTGGGCTTGTGCCGGTGACCTCTGGAAGGTTCCCTTGGTTCCTATGAGAAGGGGGAACACTGTGCAGTTGAGAGGGTTGTCTTGGGATTCCCCTGGGTTCAGTGTCATTGAATAGGGCCTCATCTGGAGCTGAGGCGGGATTCTCAGGCTTCCTCTCCTATTCTGACATCGATTTCGGGGTCTTTGGGGTTTTGAACAAGGAGTTAGACCTCGCCTTGTGTGGAGGCATGGAACTCCGCTTGCCTCTCGAGGTATTCATGGCGTGTCAGGCCACTTGACCTGTTTTCCATGGAACAGAGGCTCTTTCGGGCAGATTCACCCCGTGTAGCAGTGCCCCTTCATGTGGTGACTTCTTCCTCAGGGTTTCATTGAAATAGGGGCGCAGGCATTGGGTCTTCTCTTCCGTGGACGGGGAAATCGGTGTTTTTTAGAATGTGGCACGAAGCACGAGGCTTCCTCTCGAGTTTCCATGTTCGACCTGCCTCCTCCTGAGGTGGGACTGGAAGGTTTGGATCCCATTCCAGACAAAGCAGGGGGATCGACCCTTATGTCGAGATCAGGAGGGAAGAAGTGGCTCAGAGGAAGTTGTGCTGGAAATCTCGGTGTTCCTCTCTAATGAGACCGGTATGTTGATCCACATTTGAAATTTCCTCAAGGCTGTCCAGTTCCGTTTTGATGATCCAGTGTATTCGTGGGATTTCTCTCAACACGCTGCAGTGGGAAATGGCCTCCTCAGGCGATGACTGGGAAACCACTTGTTTATTCTCGACGTATGGTGGAATTCTCAAATTACGACCCGGAAATCAGGGAGCCTCTCCTGTGGCCTCAGGGAAGACCAATCTCCATTCAAAATAGTGTGGAAGAGCTGGGGATTGCTCTCGAGTCGCTGCAGGGCAAAGAGACCTCTTCTAGTCTTCTAGGTGTGTGTCCAGAAACTCCGTGTTCCCCTTCAGGAGTACTAGGGATCTCAGGGTTGCATTCAAGCTGCAGCCGGGGAGTCAGGCCTCGTCTCGAGTTGAAACAAAGAACTCCCCTCTGCTCTCGAGGGGCCAAGGCTATCTCTTGAAACCCATTGTGTTAAAAAAAAAAAAAGGGAATCAAGCCTTCTGTGGAGTTTTGAGAGAAGACTCGGGGTTGCTCTCTAGGAACTGCAGGAAAAGAAGGTCTTCATGAGGCGATGTCGAGGGAATCTCATGGTGTTTTCTCGAGCTTCGGCTCGACCTGTGGCTTTTCTCTCGAGCAACGACGGGGAACTCAGGCAGCCCCTCTTGTGTCCCCAGGGAAGTCAAGTCCCCATTCGAGTAGCGAGGAGGGCCTGGGATGGCTCTCGAGTCACGGAAGGCGAATCGGGCTTCAAGACGTGTTGAAGGGGGTATCTAGAGTTGTTTTTCAAGGTGCTGTAAGAATCTCTAGGTTCCCTCGGCTTGTGACAGTGACTTCTGGCAGCTTCCCTTGATGCCTATGAGAAGGGGGAATACTGTGCAGTTGAGAGGGTTGTCCTGTGATTCCCTTGGGTTCAATGCCATGGAAGAGGGCCTCATCTGGAGGTGAGGAGGGAATCTTAGCCTTCCTCTCCTGTTCTGACATCGATCTTGGTGTCTTTGGGGGTTTTGAACAGGGAGCTAGGCCTCGCCTTGTGTGGAGGCATGGAACTCCGCTTGCCTCTTGAGGTGTTCATGGGGTGTCAGGCCACTTGGCGAGTTGGCCTTGGAACCAGAGGCTCTTTCGCACGATACACCCAGGGTGTCGGTGCCCCTTCGTGTGGTGACTTCATCCTCTGGGTTCCATGGGAAAAGGTGGGCAGGCATCGGGTCTTCTCTTGGGTGGACGGGGAAATCGGTGTCTTTCCGAATGTGGCACGGACCACGAGGCTTGTTCGCGAGTTTTCAAGTGAGACAGGCCTCCTCCTAGGGTGGGAATGGAAGGTTGGTATACGTTTCCAGAAAATGCAGGGCGGTCGGCCCTCATGTCGAAATCAGTACAGAAGAAGGGGCTCAGACGAAATTGTGCCCGGATCCTAGGTGTTACTCTCCAATGAGACCGGTATGTTGGGCCACATTTCTAGTTTCTTCAAGGCTGTCTAGTTGCATTTCGATGATCCAGTGGGTTCGTGGTATTTCTCTGAACACGCTGAAGCGGGAAATGGCCTCCTTTGGCGATGACTGGGCAACCACGTGGTTATTCTAGACTTACGGTGGAATTCTCGAGTTACTTACCAGAACTCAGGGAGCCATTCATGTGGCTCCAGGGAAGACCAATCTCCAACAAAATGGCGTTGGAGAGCTGGGGATTGCTCTCGAGTCGCTGGAGGGCAAAGAGTTCTCTTCTTGTCTTTTAAGAGTGTGTTCAGAAACTCCGTGTTCCCCTTCAGGAGCGCTAGGGATCTCGTGCATACATTTCAGCTTCATCCGGGGAATCTGGCCTCATCTCAAATTGAAACAAAGAAGTCTTCTCTCCTCTCGAGTGGAAAAGGCTAGCTCTAGAAGCCCATTGTTTTTTGTTGTTGTTGTTGTTGTTGTTTTTATTTTAAAGGAAATCAAGCCTTCTGTGGAGTTTTGAGAGAGGACTCGGGTTTTCTCTCTAGGCCATGGAGGAAAAAACGGCCTCATGTGACGATGTCCAGGGAATCACATGGTGTTTTCGCAAGCTGCGTCTGGACGTGTGGCATTTCTCTCAAGCTATGACGGGTACTTCAGGGAGCCTCTCTTGTGTCCCCAGGAAAGTCCAGTCCCCAATCGAGTAGCGAGGAGGGCCCGGGATGTTTCTCGATTTACGACAAGGAATCGGGCTTCAGGACGTGTTGAAGGGGATATCTCAAGGTGTTTCTCAAGTTGATCTAAGAAACCCTAAGTTCCCTGGGCTTCTGACAGAAACCTCTGGGAGCTTCCCTTGGTGCCTATTACAAGGGGGACTACTGTGCAGTTGAGAGGGTTGTCTTGGGATTCCCCTGGGTTCAGTGCCATGGAACAGGGCCTCATCTGGAGGTGAGGTGGGAATCAGGCTTCCTCTTCTGTTCAGACATCGATCTCGGAGTCTTTGGGGGTTTTGAACAGGATGTTAGGCCTCACCTTTTGTGGAGGCATGGAACTGCGCTTGCCTCTCGAGGTGTTCATGGGGTGTCAGGCCACTTGTCGAGTTGTCCTTGGAACCAGAGGCTCTTTCGGTAGGATGCACCCCGGGTGTGAGTGTCCCTTCATGTGGTGACTTCATGCTCGGGGTTACATTGGAAAAGCTGCACAGGCATCGGGACTTCTCTTGAGTAAATGGGGAAATTGGTGTCTTTCAGAATGTGGCACGAACCACGAAGGTTCCTCTCGAGTTTCCAAGTGAGACTGGCCTCTACCTGAGGTGGGACAGGAAGGTCGGGATCCCTTTCCAGACAAAGAAGGGGGATCGACCCTCATGTAAAGATCAAGAGGGAAGAAGGGGCTCAGAGGAAGTTGCGCTGGAACCTCGGTGTTCTTCTACAATGAGACTGGTATGTTGGGCCACATTTGAAGTTTCCTAAAGGCTCTCTAATTCCGTTTTGATGATCCAGTGGGTTCGTGGGATTTCTCTCAACATGCTGCAGCAGAAAATGGCTTCCTTTGGTGATGACTTGGCAACCACGTGCTTTTTCTCGACTACGGTGGGATTCTTGATTTACCACCCAGAACTCAGGGAGCCACGCATGTGGCCCCAGGGAAGACCAATCTCCATCATAATGGCGTGGGAGAGCTGGGGATTACTCTCGAGTCACTGCATGGCAAAGAGACCTCTTCTAGTTTTCTAAGGGTGTGTTCAGAAACTCCGTTTTCCCCTTCAGGGTCACTAGGGATCTCGAGGGTGCATTCAAGCTTCAGCCACGAAGTCTGGCCTCGTCTCGAGTTGAAACAAAGAAGTCCTATCTCCTCTCGAGTGGAAAAGGCTAGCTCTTGAAGCCCATTAAAAAAAAAAATCAAGCCTTCTGTGGAGTTTTGAGAGAGGACACGGGTTTCCTCTCTAGGCCATGGAGGAAAAGAACCGCCTTATGTGGCGATGTCCGGGGAATCTCAAGGTGTTTTCTCGAGCTGTGTCTCGACCTGTGATGTTTCTCTCGAGCTATGACGGTGAACTCAGGGAGCCTCTCTTGTGGCCCCAGGGAAGTCCAGTGCCCATTGTAGTAGCGAGGAAGGCCCAGGATGGCTCTCAAGTCACGGCAGGGGAATCGGTCTTCAAGAAGTTTTGAAGCGTGTATTTCGAGGTGTTTCTCGAGTTGCTATAAGAATACCTATGCTCCCTGGTCTTGTAACGGTGATCTTTGGCAGCTTTCCTTGGTGTCTATGAAAAGGGGGAATACTGTGCAGTTGAGTAGGTTGTCTTGGTATTTCCCTGGGTTTAGTGCCATGGAAGAGGGCCTAATCTGGAGGTGAGGCGGGAGTCTCAGGCCTCCTATCCTGTTCTGACATCGATTTTGGGGTGTTGGCGGTTTTGAACAGGGAGTTAGGCCTCGCCTTGTGTGGAGGAATGGGACTCCGCTTGCATCTCAAGGTGTTCATGGCGTGTCAGGCCACTTGTCGAGTTGTCCTGGGAACCCCAGGCTCTTTCCAGAGTATGCACCCAGGGTGTCAGTGCCCCTTCGTGTGGTGACTTCATCCTAGGGGTTCCTTTGGAAAAGGTTTGCAGGCATCGGTACCTCTCTTCACGAGACGGGGAAATATGTGTCTTTTGGAATGTGGCACGAACCAAGAGGCTTCCTCTGGAGTTTCCAAGTGAGACCGCCCTGCTCCTGCTGTGGAACTGGAAGTTTGGGATCCCTGTCCATACAAAGCAGGGGAATCGACCCTCTTGTCGAGATTAGGAGGGACGAAGGGTCTCAGAGGAAGTTGTACCGGGAACCTCGGTGTTCGTCTCCAATGAGACCGGTATGTTGGGCCACATTTGAAATTTCCTCAAGGCTGTTTAGTTCCGTTTTGCTGATTCAGTGGGTTCCTGTGATTTTTCTCAACAAGCTGCAGCGCGAAATGGCCTCCTGTTTCGATGACTGGGCAACCACGTAGTTTTTCTCCACTTATGGTGGGATTTGTGAATTACGACCCAGAACTCAGGGAACCTTTCCTGTGGCCCCAGGGAAGACCAATCTCCATTCAAAATGGTGTTGGAGAGCTGGGAATTGCTCGCGAGTCGCTGCAGGGCAAAGAGACTTCTTCTAGTCCTCTAGGCGTTTCCAGAAACTCCGTGTTCTCCTTCAGGGGCGCTAGGGATCTCGTGGTTGCATTCAAGCTTCAGCCCTGGAGTAAGGCCACATCTCTAGTTGAATCAAAGAACACTCCTCTCCTCTCGAGTGGCCAAGGCTAGCTCTTGAAGCCCATTGTGTTACAAAAATAAAAAGGAATCAAGCCTTCTGTGGAGTTCTGAGAGAGGATTTGGGGTTGCTGTCTAGGCCCTGCAGGAAAAGAAGGGGCTCATGTGGCGATGTTGGGGGAATTTCATGGTATTTTCTCGAGCTGCTGCTCGACATGTGGCGTTTCACTCGAGCTATGACGGGGAATTCAGGGAGCCTCTCTTGTGTCCTCAGGGAAGTCCAGTTCCCATTCGTGTAGCGAGGAGGGCCCAGGGTGGCTCTCGAGTCACTGCAAGAGAATTGGGCTTCATGATGTGTTGAAGAGGTTATCTTGAGGTGTTTCTCGAGTTGCTCTAATAATCTCTATGTTCCCTGGGTTTGTGATTATGACTTCTGGCAGCTAACCTTGATGCCTATGAGAATGGGGAATACTGTGCAGTTGAGAGGGTTGTCTTGGGATTCTCCTGGGTTCAGTGCCATGGAAGAGAGCCTCATTAGGAGGTGAGGCGGGGATCTCAGGCTTCCTCACCTGTTCTGATATTGATCTCGGCGTCTTTGGGGTTTTGAACAGGGAGTTAGGCCTTGCCTTGTGTGGAGGCATGGAACTCTGCTTGCCTCTCGAGTTGTTCATGTGGTGTCAGGCACTTGTCGAATTGTCTTTGGAAACAGAGGCTGTTTCGGGAGGATGCACCCAGGATGTCAGTGCCCCTTCGTGTGGTGACTTCATCCTCTGGGTTCCATTGGAAAATGTGCACAGGTGTCGGGACTTCTCTTGAGTGGACGGGGAAATCGGAGTCTTTCGGAATGTGGCATGAACCACGAGGATTCCTCTCGAGTTTCCAAGTGAGAACGGCCTCATCCTGAGGTGGGACTGGAAGATCTGGATCTCTTTCAAGACAAAGCATGGGGATCGACCCTCATATCGAGATCAGGTTTGAAGAAGCGGCTTAGAGGAAGTTGTGCTGGAAAACTCGGTGTTCCTCTCCAATGCACTGGTATGTTGTTCCACATTTGCAGTTTCCTCAAGCTGTATAGTTCTGTGTCGATGATCGAGTGGTTTCGTGGGATGTCTACCAACACGCTTCATCGGGAAAGGGCCTCCTTTGGTGATGACTGGGCAACCACGTGCTTATTCTCGACTTATGGCGGGATTCTCAAGTTCAGACCCGGAACTCAGGGAGCCTCTCGTGTGGCCCCAGGGAATACCAATCTCCATTCAAAAATGGCGTGGGAGGGCTGGGGATTGCTCTCGAGTCGCTGCAGGGAAAAGAGAGCACTTCTAGTCTTCTAGGCATGTGGTCCAGAAACTCCATGTTCCCCTTCAGGGGCATAAGGGATCTGGGGGTTGCATTCAAGCTTCAGCCGGGGAGTCAGGCCTCGTCTCGAGTTGAAACAAAGAGCTCCCCTCCCCTCTCGAGTGGTCAAGGCTAGCTCATGAAGCACATTGTCTTAAAATAAAAAAAGGGAATTAAGCCTTCTGTGGAGTTTTGAGAGAGGACTCGGGGTTCCTTTCTAGGCCCTGCAGGAAAAGAAGGGCCTCATGTGGTGATGTCGGGGGAATCTCATGGTGTTTCCTCAAGTTTCGGCTCGACGTGTCGCCTTTCTCTCGAGGTACGACAGGGAATTCAGGGATCCTCTTGTGTGTCCCCAGGGATGTCCAGTCCCCATTCGAGAAGTGAGGAGGGTCCGGGATGGCTCTCTAGTCACGGCACAGGAATCGGGTTTCAAGACGTGTTGAAGGGGTTATCTCGAGGTGTTTCTCAAATTGCTGTAAGAATACCTAGGATACCTGGGCTTGTGATGGTGACCTCTGGCACCTTCCCTTGGTGCCTATGAGAAGGGGGAATACTGTGCATTTGAGAGAGTTGTCTTGTGATTCCCCTGGGTTCAGTGCCATGGAAGAGTGCCTCATCTGGAAATGAGGCGGTAATCTCAGGCTTCCTCTCCTGTTCTGACATCGATCTCGGGTTCTTTGGCGGTTATGAACAGGGAGTTATGCCTCGCCTTGTGTGGAGGCATGGGAATCCTCTTGTCTGTCGTGCTGTTCTTGGGGTGTCAGGCCACTTGTCGAGTTGTCCTTGGAACCAGAGGCTCTTTTATTAGAATGCACCCAGGTTGTCAGTGCCCCTTCGTGTGGTGACTTCATCCTCGGGGTTCCATTGGAAAAGGTGCGCAGGGATCGGGACTTCTCTTGAGTGGACGGGGAACTCAGTGGTTTTCAGAATGTGGCACGAACCGCGAGGCTTCCTCTCGAGTTTCCAAGTGAGACCGGCCTTCTCCTGAGGTGTGACTGGAAAGTCGGAATCCCTTTCCAGCAAAGCAGAGTGATCGACCCTCATGTCTTGATCAGGAGGGAAGAAGGGACTCAGAGGAAGTTGTGCCGGGAACCTCGGTATTCCTCTCCAAAGACATCTGTATGCTGGGCCACATTTGAAGTTTCCTCAAGGCTGTCTAGTTCCGTTTGGATGATCCAGTGTGTTCGTGGGATTTCTCTCAACATGCTGGAGCGGGAAATGGCCTTCTATGGTGATGACTAGGCAACCATGTGGTTATTCTCGACTTTTGGCGGGATGGTCTAGTTATGACCTGAAACTCAGGGAACCTCTCGTGTGGCCCAAGGGGAGACCAATCTGCATTCAAAATGGCGTCGGAGAGCTGGGTATTGCTCTCGACATGCTGCAGGGCAAAGAGACCTCTTCTAGCCTTCTAGGCGTTTGGTCAAGAAACTCCGTGTTCCCCTTCAGGCGCGCTAAGGATCTTGTGGTTGCATTCAAGCTTCAGCCGGGGAGTCAGGCCTAATCTCAAGTTGAAACAAAGAACTCCCCTCTCCTCTCAAGTGGCCAAGGCTAGCTCTTGAAGCCCATTGTGTTAAAAAAAAGGGGGGGGGGAATCAAGCCTTCTGTGGAGTTTTGAGAGGGGATCGGAGTTGCTGTCTAGGCCCTGCAGGAAAAGAAGGGCCTCATGTGGCGATGTCGGGTGAATCTCATGGTGTTTTCTCGTGCTGCATCTCAATGTGTGGCGTTTCTCTCGAGCTAAGACGATAAACGCAGGGAGCCTCTCTTGTGTCCCCAGGGAAGTCCACTCCACTTTCGAGTAGCGAGGAGGGCCTGGGATGGCTCTCGAGTGACAGCAGGGGAATCGGGCTTCAAGACATGTGAAAGGGGGTATCTTGAGGTGTTTCTCGAGTTGTTGTAAGCATCCCTAGGTTCCCGAGGCTTGTGACAGTGACCTCTGGCAGCTTCCCTTGGTGCCTATGAGAAGGGGGAATCCTGTGCAGTTGAGAGAGTTGTCTTGGGATTCCCCTGAATTCAGTGCCATGGAAGAGGGCCTCCTCAGTTGTTGAGGCGAGAATGTCAGGCTTCCTCTCCTTTCCTGACATTGATCTCATGGTCTTTGGGGGTTTTGAACAGGGAGTTAGGCCTCGCCTTTTGTGGAGGCATGGAATTCTGCTTGCCACTTGAGGTGCTCCTGGGGTGTCAGGCCACTTGTCGAGTTGTCCTTGGAACCAGAGGCTCTTTTGTTAGAATACACTCAGGTTGTCAGTGCCAGGGACATTGAGGTCTTTCGGAATGTGGCACGACCCAAGAGGCTTCCTCTCGAGTTTCCAAGTGAGACCGGCCTCCTCCTGAGGTGGAACTGGAAGGTAGGGATCCCTTTCCAGACAAAGCAGGGGGATCAACCCTCCTGTCGAGATCAGAAGGTAAGAACAGTATCAGAGGAAGTTGTGCCTGGAACCTCTGCGTTCCTGTCCAATGAGACCGATATGTTGGGCCACATGTTATCTTTCCTCAAGTCTGTCTTGTACCGTTTCGATGATCCAGTGGGACCTTGGGATTTCTCTCAACAGGCTTTGCCTTTCTCTCTCAATGGGTTCATCTGGCGATGACTGGGCAACCACGTGGTTATTCTCGACTTACAGCGGGATTCTAGAATTATGACCCGGAACTCAGGGAGCCTCTCGTGTGGCCCAGGGGAAGACCAATCTCCAATCAAAATGGCGTGGGAAAGCTGGGGATTGCTCTCGAGTCGCTGCAGGGCAAAGAGACCTCTTCTAGTCTTCTAGGCGTGTGTCCAGAAACTCCATGTTCCTCTTCAGGGGCGCTAGGGATCTCGAGGTTGCATTTAAGCTTCAGCCGGGGAGTCAGGCCTTGTCTCGAGTTGAAACAGAGAAATCCCCTCTCCTTTTGAGTGACCAAGTCTAGCGCTTGAAGCCCATTGTGTTAAAAAAAAAAAAAAAAAACCGGGCATCAAGCCTTCTGTGGAGTTTTGAGAGGGGACTCGTGGTTGCTCTGTAGGTCCTGCAGGAAAAGAAGGGCCTTATGTCTCAATGTTTGGGGAATCTCATGGTTCTTTTTTTTTCTCCAGCTGCATCTTGACGTGTGGCGTTTCACTCGAGCTTCAACAGGGAACTCAGGGAGCCTCCTTTGTGCCCCCAGAGAAGTCCAGACCCCATTCGAGTAGCGAGGAGTGCCCAGGATGGCTCTCGAGTCACGGCAGTGGAATCAGGCTTCAAGACTTGTTGAAGCGGGTATTTCGAGGTGTTTCTCGAGTTGCTCTAAAAATCCCTACATTCCCTGGGCTTGTGAGGGTGACCTCTGGCAGCTCCCCTTGGTGCCTATGAGATGGGGGAATACTGTGCAGTTGAGACGGATGTCTTGGGATTCCCGTGCGTTAAGTGCCTTGGAAGCGGGCCTCATCTGGATGTGAGGCAGGAATCTAAGGTTCCTCTCCTGTTCTGACATCGATCTAGGGGTCTTTGCGGATTTTGAACAGGGAGTTAGGCCTCGCCTTGTGTGGAGGCATGGAGCTCTGCTTGCCTCTCGAATTGTTCATGGGGTGTCAGGCCACTTGTCGAGTTGTCCTTGGAACCAGAGGCTCTTTCGTTAGGATGCAGCAAGTGTGTCAGTGCCCCTTCGTGTGGTGACTTCGTACTCGGGTTTCCATTGGAAAAGGTGCGCAGGCATTGGGACTTCTCTTCAGTGGACGGGAAAATTGGTGTCTTTCGTAATGTGGCACGAACCACGAGGCTTCCTCTCGAGTTTCCAAGTGAGACCGGCCTCCTTTTGAGGTGGGACTGGAAGGTCGGTATCCCTTTCCAAAGAAGGGGGATCAACCCTCATTTCGAGATCAGGAGGGAAGAAGGGGCTCAGAGGAAGTTGTGCCGGGAACATTGGTGTTCCTCTCCCATGAGACGGATATTTTAGGCCACATTTGAAGTTTCCTCAAGGCTGTCTAGTTCCGTTTGGATGATCCAGTGTGTTCGTTGGATTTCTCTCAACATGCTGCAGCGGGAAATGGCCTCCTATGGTGATGACTAGGCAACCACGTGGTTATTCTCGACTTATGGCGGGATTGTCGAGTTATGACCCGAAACTCAGGGAACCTCTCGTGTGGCCCCAAGGAAGACCAATCTGCATTTAAAATGGCGTGGGAGAGCTGGGGATTGCTCTCGAGTCGCTGCAGGGCAAAGAGACCTCTTGTACTCTTCTAGGCATGTGTCTAGAAACTCTGTGTTCCCCTTCAGAGGCACTAGGTATCTCGGGGTTGCATTCAAGCTTCAGCCGGGGAGTCAGGCCTCGTCCCTAGTTGAAACAAACAACTGTGGTCTCCTCTCGAGTGGCCAAGGCTATCTCTTGAAGGCCATATTGTTAAAAAAAATAAATAAATAAAAAGGAATCAAGCCTTCTGTGGACTTTTGAGAGAGGACTCGTGGTTGCTCTCTAAGCTCTGCAGGAAAAGAAGGGCTTCATGTCACGATGTCTGGGGAATCTCATGGTGTTTTCTCGAGCTTCAGCTCAACATGTGGCATTTCTCTCGAGCTACAACGGGAAACTCAGGGAACCTCTCCTGTGTCCCCACGGAAGTCCAGTCCCCATTCGAGTAGCGAGGAGGGCCTGGGATGTCTCTCGAGTCACGGTAGGGTAATCAGGCTGCAAGACGTGTTGAAGGCGGTATATCAAGGTGTTTCTCGAGTTGCTGTAAGAATCCCTAGGTTCCCTGGGCTTGTGAAGGTGACCTCTGGCAGCTTCCCTTGATGCCTATGAGAAGGGGGAATACTGTGCAGTTGAGAGGGTTGTCTTGGGATTCCCGTGGGTTCAGTGCCTTGGAAGAGGGCCTCATATGGAGGTGAGGAGGGTATCTCAGACTTCCTGTCCTGTTATGACATGGCTCTCGGGGTCTTTGGGGGTTTTGAAGAGAGAGTTAGGCCTCTTCTTGTGTGGAGGCATGAAACTGCTCTTGCCTCTCGAGGTGTTCATGGGATGGCAGGCCACTTGTTGAGCTGTCCTTGGAACCAGAGGCTCTTTAGGGAGGATGCACCCAGGATATCAGTTCCCCTTCGTGTTTTGACTTCATCCTTGGGGTTCCATTGAGAAAGGTTGAGCAGGCATCAGGACTTCTCTTGAGTGGAATGGGAAATTGGTGTCTTTTGAAGTGTGACACGACACATGAGGCTTCCTCTTGAGTTTCCAATTGAGACCAGCCTCCTCCTTAGGTGGGACTAGAAGATAGGGATCCCTTTCCAGACAAAGGAGAGGGATCTACAGTCATGTCGAAATCAGGATGGAAGAAGGGGCTCAGAGAAAGTCGTGCAGGGAACCTTGGTGTTCCTCTCCAATGAGACCGGTATGTGGGCCACATTTGAAATTTCCTCAAGGCTGTCAAAGTCCATTTCGATAATCCAGTTGATTCGTGGGATTTCTCTCAATACACTGCAGTGGGAAAGGTCCTCATCTGGCGATGACTGGGCAAACGCTTGGTTATTCTCAACTTATGGCGGGATTCTCGTTACGACTAGGAACTCAGGGAGCCTCTCCTGTGGCCCAGGGAAGCCCAATCTCCATTTAAAATGGCGTGGGAGAGCTGGGGACTGCTCTCGAGTCGCTGCAGGTCAAAGTGACCTCTTCTAGTCTTCTAGGCCTGTGGCCAGAAACTCCATGAAGCCCTTCAGGGGTGCTAGGGACCTCAGGGTTGCATTTAAACTTCAGCCAGGGAATCAGGCCTTGTCTCAAGTTGAAGCAAAGAACTCCCCTCTCCTCACGAGTTTCTAGGCTAGCTTTTGAAGCACATTGTGTTTAAAATAATGGGAATCAAGCTTTCTGTGGAGTTTTAAGAGAATAGTTGGGTTTGCTCTCTAGGCCCTGCAGGAAAGCAGTTCCTCATCAGGCGAAGTTGGTGGAATCTCATGGTGTTTTCTCGAGCTGCGTCTCGATGTATGGCGTTTCCTTCGAGCTACGACGGGGAACTCAGGGAGCCACTCGTGTGGCCCCAGGGAAGACCAATCTCCATTCAAAATGGCGTGGGAGAGCTGCGGATTGCTCTCGAGTAGCTGCTGGGCCAAGAGACCTCTTCTAGTTTTCTCGGCGTGTGTCCATAAACTCCGTGTTCCAGTTCAGGGGCGTTAGGGATCTCGGGGTTGCATTCAAGCTTTAGCCGGGGAGTCAGGCCTCGTCTGCAGTTGAAACAAAGAACTCCCCTCTCCTCTCGACTGGCCAAGGCTGGCTCTCAAAGCTGATTGTGTTAAAAACAAACAAAAAAAAGGGAATCAAGTCTTCTGTTGAGTTTTGAGAGAGGTTTCGGGGTTGCTGTCTAGACCCTGCAGGAAAAAAGTTCCTCATCAGGCGAAGTAGGGGGAATCTCATGGTGTTTTCTTGAGCTGCGGCTTGACGTGTGGCGTTTCTCTCGAGCTATGACGGGGAACTCAGGGAGCCACTTTTGTGGCCCCAGGGAAATGCAGTCCCCATTCAAGAGGCGAGGAGGGCCCGGGATGGCTCTGGAGTCATGGAAGGGGAATCAGGCTTCAAAATGTGTTGAAGGGGGTATCTCGAGATGTGTCTCGAGTTGCTGTAAGAATCCCTAGGTTCCCTGGGCTTGTGACGGTGACCTCTGGCAGCTTCCCTTGGTGCCTAGGAGAAAGGGGACTACTGTGCATTTGAAAGGCTTGTTTAGGATTCCCCTGGGTTCATTGTCATGGAAGCGGACCTCATCTGGAGGTGAGGTGGGAATCTCAGGCTTCCTCTCCTGTTCTGAGATCAATGTCACGGAGTTTGTGGGTTTGGAACAGAGAGTTAGGCCTCGTCTTTTGTAGAGGCAGGTAACTCCGATTTCCTCTCAAGGTGTTCATGGGGTGTCAGGCCACTTGTCGAGTTGTCCTTGGAACCATCCGCCCTTTCGGGAGGGTGCCGCCAGTGTGTCAGTGCCCCTTCGTGTGATGACTTCGTTCACGTGGTTCCATTGTAAAAGGTGCCCAGGCATAGGGACTTGTCTTGAGTGGACTGGGCAATTGGTCTTTCGGAGTGTGGCACGACCCACGAGGCTTCCTCTCGAGTTTCCAACTCAGACCGGCCTCCTCCTGAGGTGGCACTGGAAGGTGGGGATCCCTTTCCAGACAAAGCAGGGGCATCTACCCTCATGTCGAGATCAGGAGGGAAGAAGGGCTCAGAGGAAGTTGTTCCGGGAACCTCGGTGTTCCTATCCAATGAGACCGGTAGGTTGGTCCACATTCGAATTTTCCTCATAGCTGTCAATGTCCATTTCGATGATCCAGTGGGTTCGTAGGAATTCCCTCAAAACTCTGCTGCGGGAAAGAGCCTCATCTGGCGATGAATGGGCAACCACGTGGTTGTTCTCGACTTACGAGGTGATTCTCGAGTTACGGCAGGGAACTCAGGGAGCCATTCGTGTGGCCCCAGGGAAGACCAAACTCCATTCAAAATGGCGTGGGGGAGTTGGGATTAGCTCTCGAGTCGCTGAAAGGCAAACAGACCTCTTCTCGTCTTCTAGATGTGTGAGCAGAAACTCCGTGTTCCACTTAAGGGTCACTAGGGATCTCGGGATTGCATTCAAGTTTAGCCGTGGAGTCAGGCCACGTCTGGAGTTGAAGCAAAGAACTTCCCTCTCCTCTCGAGTTTTCAAGGCTTGAACTTGAAGCCTGTTCTGTTAAAAAAAAAAGGGGGGGGGTGGGAATCAAGCCTTCTGTGCAGTTTTGAGAGAGGACACGGAGTTGCTCTCTAGGGCCTGCAGGAAAAGAAGGGCCTAATCTGGTGATGTCGGAGAAATCTCTGCGTGTTATCTAGAGGTGCGGCTCAATGCTTGGTGTTTCTCTCGTGCTACTATGGGGAAATCAGCGAGCCTCTCTTGTGGCCCCAGGGAAGTCCAGTCAACATTCGAGTGGTGAGAAGGGCCTGGGATGGCTCTCGAGTCACGGCAGGGGAATCGGACTTCAAGACGTGTTGAAGGGGTATCTCTAGGTGTTACTCGAGTTGCGGTAAGAATCCCTAGGTACCCTCAGCTTGTGACGGTGACCTCTGGCTGCTTCCCTTGGTGTTTATGAGAAGGGGTAATATTGTGCAGTTGAGAGGGTTGTCTTGGAATTCCCCTGGGTTCAGTGCCATGGATTAGGGCCTCATCTGGAGTGAGGCGGTAATCTCAGGCTTCCTCTCCTGTTCTGACATCGATCTCGGGATCTTTGGTGGTTTGGAACAGGAAGTTAGGCCTCTTCTTGTGTGGAGGCATGGAACTCCGCTTGCCTCTTGGGGGTGTCAGGACACTTGTCGAGTTCTTCGTGGAACCAGCTGCTCTTTCGGGGGGATGCACCCAGGTTGTCAGTGATCCTTCATGTGGTGACTTCATCCTCAGGGTTCCATTGGAAAAGGTGCACAGGTATTTGGACTTCTCTTGAGTGGGCGAGGAAATCGGTGTCTTTCAGAGTGTGGCACGACCCAGGAGCCTTCCTCTCGAGTTTCCAATTTAGACCGGCCTCCTGCTGAGGTTTGATGGAAGGTCGGGATCCCTTTCGAGACAAAGCAGGGGGATCGACCCTCAAGTCGAGATCAGGAGGGAAGAAGGGGCTCAGAAGAAGTTGTGCCGGGAACGTCGGGATTCCTCTCCAATGAGACTGGTATGTTGGGCCACATTTGAAGTTTCCTCAAGGCTGTCTAGTTCCGTTTTGATGATCCAGTAGGTCCGGGGGTTTCTCTCAACATGCTACATCGGGAAAGGGCCTCCTCGCGATATCTGGGCAAGCACGTGTTTATTCTTGACTTAGAGCCGAATTCTCGAGTTAGGACCGGGAACTCAGGGAGCCTCTCGTGTGGCCCTAGGAAAGACCAATCTCCATTCAAAATGGCGTGGGAGAGCTGCAGATTGCTCTGGAGTCGCTGCAGGGCTGAGACCTCTCCTAGTCTTCTAGGCATTTGTCCAGAAACTCCGTGTTCCCCTTCAGGGGCGCTAGGGATCTAGGGGTTGCATTCAAGCTTCAGACGGGGAGTCAGGCCTCGTCTCAAGTTGAAACAAAGAACTCCTCTCTCCTCTCGAGTGGCCAAGGCTAGCTCTTGAAGCTCTTTGTGTTAAAAAAAAAAAAAAAAACAAAAAAAGGGAATCAAGTTTTCTGTGGAGATTTGAGAGAGGACTCGGGGTTTCTGTCTAGGCTCTGCAGGAAATGCAGGCCTCATGTGGCGATGTTTGGAGAATCTTATGGTGTTTTCTCGAGCTGCGGTTCGACGTGTGGCGTTTCTCGCGAGCTACGACGGTGAACTCAGGGAGCCTCTCTTGGGTCCCCAGGGAAGTCCAGAACCCAACCCAGTAGTGAGGAGGGCCCGGGATGTCTCTCGAGTCACGGCAGGAGAATCGGGCTTCAAGACATGTTGAAAGGGATATCTCGAGGTGTTTCTCGAGTTGCTCTAAGAAACCCTAAGTTCTCTGGGCTTGTGACGTGAACTCTGGAAGGTTCCCTTGGTTCCTATGAGAATGGGGATCACTGTGCAATTGAGAGAGTTGTCTTGGGAATACCCTGTGTTCATTGCCATGGAAGAAGGCCTCATCAGGGTTGAGGCGGGAATTTCAGGCTTCATCTCCTGTCCTGACATCGATCTCGTCCTTTTTGGGTGTTTTGAACAGGGAGCTAGGCCTCGCCTTGTGTGGAGGCATGGAACTCCGCTTGCCTCTCGAGGTGTTCATGGGGTGTCAGGCCACTTGTCAAGTTGTCCTTGGAACCAGGGGCTCTTTCGGGAGGATGCATCCAGGGTGTCAGTGCCCCTTCGTGTGTTGACTTCGTCCTCGGGGTTCCATTGGAAAAGGTGCACAGACTTCAGAACTTCTCTTGAGTGGACGGGGAAGTCGGTGTATTTCGGAATTTGGCAAGAACCACGAGGCTTCCTCTGGAGTTTCTAATTGAGACTGGCTTCCTCCTGAGGTGGGACTGGAAATTCGCGATCCTTTTCCAGACAAAGCAGGGGGATTGACACTCAAGTGGAGATCAGGAGGGAAGAAGGGGCTAAGAGGAAGTTGTACCGGGAATCTCGTGGTTCCTCTCCAATGAGACCGGTATGTTGGGCCATATTTGAAGTTTCCTCTAGCTGTCTAGTTTCTTTTTTATGATTCACTGTGTTCGTGCGATTTCGCTCAACACGCTGCAGCGGGAAATGGCCTCATCTGGTGATGACTGGGCAACCACGTGGTTAATCTCGACTAACAGCGGGATTGTCGAGTTACCACGCGAAAATCAAGGAGCCTCTCATGTGGCCCCGGGGAAGACCAATCTCCATTCAAAATGGCGTGGGAGAGCTGGGGGTTACTCTCGAGTCGCTACAGGGCAAAGAGATCTCTTCTAGTCTTCTAGGCGTGTGTCCAGAAACTCCGTGTTCCCTTCCAGGGGCGCTAGGGATCTCGGGGTTGCATTCAAGCTTCAGCCGGGGAGTTTGGCCTTGTTCCGAGTTGAAACAAAGAACTCCCGTCTCTTTTCGAGTGACCAAGACTAGCTCTTGAAGACCATTGTGTTAAAAAAAAAAAAAGGGAATCAAGCCTTCTGTGGAGTTTTGAGAGAGGACTTGGGGTTGCTCTCTAGGCCCTGCAGGAAAAGAAGGGGCTTATGTGGCGATGTTGGGGGAATCTCATGGTGTTTTCTAGAGCTGCGGCTCAACGTGTGGCATTTCTCTCGAGCTACAACGGGACACTCAGGGAGCCTCTCTAGTGTCCTCAGGGAAGTCCAGTCAACATTCGAGTAGCGAGGAGGGCCCGGGATGGCTCTTGAGTCATAGCAGTGGAATCGGGCTTCAAGATGTGTTGAAGGGGATATCTCGAGGTGTTACTCGAGGTGCTGTAAGAATCCATAGGTTCCCTGGGCTTGTATCAGTGATCTATGGCAGCTTCCCTTGGTGCCTATGAGAAGGGAGAATACTGTGCAGTTGAGAGGGTTGCCTTTGGATTCCCCTAGGTTCAGTGCCATGGAAGAGGGCCTCATCTTGAGGTGAGGCGGGAATCTCAGGCTTCCTCTCCTGTTCTGACATAGATCTCGGTGTCTTTGGGATTTTGAACAGGGAGTTAGGCTTCACCTTGTGTGGAGGCATGGCACTCCACTTGCCTCTCAAGGTGTTCATGGTGTGTCAGGCCAATTGTCGAGTTGTCCGTGGAACCAGAGGCTCTTTCAGGAGGATGCTTCCAGTGTGTCAGTGCTCCTTCATGTAGTGACTTCATCCTCCAGGTTTCATTGGAATAGGTGCACATGCATTGGGACTTCTCTTGAGTGGACTCGGAAATCGGTGTCTTTCAGAATATGGCATGAAGCACGAGGCTTCCTCTCGAATTTCCAAGTGAGACCGGCCTCGTCCTGAGGTGAGACTGGAAGGTCAGTATCCCTTTCCAGAAAAAGCAGGGGAATCGACCCTCATGTCGAGATTAGGAGGGAATAAGTGGCTCAGAGGAAGTTGTGCTGGGAACCTCGGTGTTCCTCTCCAATGAGACCGGTATGTTGGGCCACATTTGAAGTTTCCTCAAGGCTGTCTAGTTAGGTTTTGATGATCCAGTGTGTTCGTGGCATTTCTCTCAACACGCTGCAGTGGGAAATGGCCTCCTCAGGTGATGACTAGGAAACCACGTGTTTATTCTCTACGTACGGTGGCATTCTCGAGTTATGACCCGGAAATCAGGGAGCCTCTCGGGTGTCCCCAGGGAAAACCAATCTCCATTCGAAATGGTGTGGGAGAGGTGGGGATTGCTCTCGAGGTGCTGCAGGCCAAAGAGACCTCTTAAAGTCTTCTGGGCATGTGTCCAGAAACTCTGTGTTCCCCTTCAGGCATGCTAGGGATCTCGGGGTTGCATTCAAACTTCATCGCGGAAGTCAGGCCTCGTCTCAAGTTGAAACAAAGAACTCCCCTCTCCTCTCGAGTGGCCAAGCCTAGCTCTTGAAGCCCATTGTGTTAAAAAAAAAAAAGGGGGGGAATCAAGCCTTCTGTGGAGTTTTGAGAGAAGACTCGGGGTTGCTCTCTAGGCCCTGCAGGAAAAGAAGGTCCTCATGTGGCGATGTCGAGGGAGTCTCATGGAGTTTTCTCCAGCTGCATCTCGACGTGTGGCATTTCTCTCAAGCAAAGACGGGGAACTCAGGCAGCCTCTCTTGTGTCGCCAGGGAAGTCCAGTCCCCATTCGAGTAGTGAGGAGGGCCCGGGATGGCTCTCGAGTCACAGAAGAGGAATCTGGCTTCAAGACGTGTTGAAGGGGGTATCTCGAGGTGTTTCTTGAATTGCTGTAAGAATCCCTAGGTTCCCTGGGCTTGTGACGGTTACCTCTGGAAGTTCCCTTGGTTCCTATGAGAAGGGGAAATACTGTGCATTGGAGAGGGTTTTCTTGGGATTCCCCTGGGTTCAGTAACATGGAAGAGGGTCTCATCTGGAGTTGAGCCGGGAATCTCAGGCTTCCTCTCCTGTTCTAACATCGATCTAGTCTTTTTTGGGTGTTTTGAACAGGGAGCGTGGCCTCGCCTTGTGTGTAGGGATGGAACTCTGCTTGCCTCTCGAGGTGTTCATGGCATGTCAGGCCACTTTGCTAGTTGTCCTTGGAACCAGAGGGTCTTTCGAGAGGATGCTCCCAGGGTGTACATGCCCCTTGTGTGGTGACTTCATCCTCGGGGTTCCGCTTCAAAGAAATTGGTATGTTGGGCCACAGTTGAAGTTTCCTCAAGGCTGTCTAGTTCCGTTTTGATGATCCAGTTGGTCCGCGTGGTTTCTCTCAACCAGATGGAGCGGGAAAGAGCCTCCTTGGTGATATCTGTGCAACCACGTGGTTATTCTCCACTTACAGCCGGATTCTCGAGTTATGACCCGGAACTCAAGGAGCCTCTCGTTTGGCCTCAAGGAAGACCAATGTCCATTCAAAATGGCGTGGGAGAGCTATGGATTGCTCTCAAGTCATTGCAGGGCAAAGGTACCTATTATATTCTTGTAGGCCTATGTCGAGAAACACCGTGTTCCCCTTCATGGGTGCTAGGTATCTCGACGGATAAGGCAGTGGCACCCCACTGCAGTAATTTTGCCTGGAAAATCCCATGGACCGTGGAGCCTGGTAGGCTGCAGTCCATGGGATCGCTAAGTGTAGGACATGAACGAGCGACTTCACTTTCACTTTTCACTTTCAGGCATTGGAGAAGGAAATGGCAACCCACACCAATGTTCTTGCCTGGATAATCCCTGGGACGGGGGAACCTGGTGGGCTGCTATCTCTGGGGTCACACAGAGTCGTACACGACTGAAATGACTTAGCATAGCATAAGGATCTCCGGGTTGCATTCAAGGTTCAGCCGGGGAGTCAGGCCTGGTCTAGAGTTGAAACAAAAACTCCCCTTTCCTCTGGAGTGGCCAAGGCTAGCTCTTGAAACCCATTGTGTTAAAAAAAAAAAAAGAATCAATCCTTCTGTGGAGATTTGAGAGAGGACTCAGTGTTGCTCTCTAGGCTCTGCAGGAAAAGAAGGGTCTCATGTGGTGATTTCGTGGGAATCACATGGTGTTTTCTCGAGCTACGGTACGACGTGTGGCATTTCTCTCGAGCTATGACGAGGAGCTCAGGGAGCCTCTCTTGTGTCACTAGGGAAGTCCAGCCCCCAATCGAGTAGCGAGGAGGGCCTGGGATGGCTCTCAAGTCACGGCAGGAGAATCGGGGTTCAAGACGTATTGAAGGGGATATCTCGATGTGTTTCTCGTGTTGCTGTAAGAATCCCTAGGTTCCCTGGGCTTGTTAACGTGACCTCTTGAAGGTTCCCTTGTTTCCTATGAGAAGGGGGAATACTGTGCAGTTGAGAGGGTTGTCTTGGGATTCCCCTCGATTCAGTGTCATGGAAGAAGGCCTCATCTGGAAGTGAGGAGAGAATCTCAGGCTTCCTCTCCTGTTCTGACATCGATCTCGTCATATTTGGGTGTTTTGAACAGGGAGCTAGGCCTCGCCTTGTGTGGAGGCATGGAACTCTGCTTGCCTCTTGAGGTTATCATGGGGTGTCAGGCCACTTGTCAAATTGTCTTTGGAACCAGAAGCTCTTTGGGGAGGATGCACCCGGGGCGTCAGTGTCCCTTCGTGTTGTGACTTCATCCTCGGGGTTCCATTGGAAAAAGTGCGCAGGCATTGGGACTTCTCTTGAATGGACGAGGGTGTCTTTTGGAATGTGGCACGAACCATGAGGCTTCCTGTCAAATTTCCAAGTGAGACCGGACTCTTCCTGAGGTGGGACTGGAAGGTTGGTATCCTTTTCCAGACAAAGCAGGGGGATCGACCCTCATGTCGAAATCAGGAGAGAAGAAGGGTCTCAGAAGATGTTGTGCCGGGAACCTCGGGGTTCCTCTCCAATGAAACCGGTATGTTGGGCACATTTGAATTTGCCTCAAGGCTGTCTAGTTCCATTTCGAAGATCCCGTGTGTTTGTGGAATTTCTCTCAACACGCTGCACCAGGAAATGTCCTCCTCAGGCGATGACTGGGCAACCCCGTGTTTAATGTAGACTTACGGTGGGATTCTCGAGTTACGACGCCGTAACTCTGGGAGCCTCTCGTGGGGCCCCAGGGAAGACAAATCTCCTTTGCAAATGGCGTGAGAGAGCTGGGGATTGCTTTCGAGTCGCTGCAGTGCAAATAGTCCTCTTTTAGTCTCTAGGCATCTGTACAGACTCCGTGTTCCCCTTCAGGGCTGGTAGGGATATCAGGGTTGCATTCAAGCTTCAGCCGGGGAGTCAGGCCTCATCTCGATTTGAAACAAAGAACTCCCCTCTCCTCTCGTGTGGCCAAGGCTAGCTCTTGAATCCCATTGTGTAAAAAAAA